>BLKM01000736.1:343509-470914 GCA_013340265.1 Coptotermes formosanus | reverse complement strand
ACCACCACCACCAACACCATCACACCCACCACCACCACCACCACCACCACCACCACCGCCACCGCCACCGCCACCGCCACAGCCACCGCCGCCGCCGCCGCCGCCGCCGCCACAAGAGTCAGCGACACGAAATTATTTTCAGAATAATTACTTTCACTACTGACCTCACCTCTAAGTAAATTTAATTTTTCTTTGGCTAATTAGAAACTGTCTCAACTAAACATCCACTGTTATTACCCATCATTACTGCTCACTAAAACACCTGTCTTGTGACGAAATAGTATAACCAAACAGGAAGAATTCATAGAGTCCTTCATTTACAGTCCAACATGTTTTGGTCAAATTGCCATCTTAAGGGATAACACTAATATCATTTTTATTGTAGATAAATAACTCATGTCTCTGTATGAATTGAACCTGGTTGGTTACATTTTGATTTTTTTTGCTGTTCACGGTAATAATATATTACAAAATTCTCTCATACGTTGCGAATGTGTGCTTATATCTAAAGTTAAGTTGTCATTACCGTTAAGATCATGGATTTAACCCTTGACCTCTTCTTCACATCTTTTTCATTACAAGGGTCTGGCATTTTCTACCCGTCGTATAGAGCCATACTGATATAAGAGATTTGGGTTTTAAGATTGAAACATTACTTTCCCATATCATGTTTAGGTACTTCTTTAGATTTGCATGGTACTGATATTCCCAGTTTCACTCTAATTTGTTTATTGCCTATAAACCGTGTAATTTGAGTTTTGCCACCCTTGTGAGGAAAATGTACCTCTTTCCTCTCCAATAATCCCGCTTGTACTTTTATTAAAATCCGATATTCTGATCCATATGCAAGCAATTGAATAGACATTACTGACAGAATTTTATCGTGGTTTTCTTCTAACTTTATTGTAACCGATAATGAGCCCTGAAATGGTCTTCAGAGTTTTAGAATATTTCAGCATACGTTTATATCTCCCTTTAAACTGTATTGCATCTTTGATATGTGTGTGGCCCTTATCGCCAATTGAGGTATATATACATAACTAATTGTATGTATTTGCTTTATTATCTTATTTCTAATATACATTTGATGTAAGTGAAACTATTACAAAGCTTGGTGCACGTGTTTTCTACAAAACGTCCAAATCGAATTTCGGCTATAGATAGACAGAGTGAACGTTGTTAAAATGTCCGTTGGATATGTGCCAGCCTATGCTCGTGCTTGAAAGATGATTTGGTAGCGGAACAGAATGTCCCATAAATTACGTCTCTCCCGATGCACAATACTTTTACTGTGAAAAGTTGAATATTACCATGATACTGTTAAACCTTTGTGTCTTACATTTGCACGTTGTAATGAAGGCGCTGGGTTCTATTTCTGCATTAATCTGCATACTACGTAGAAGTTGTAACGTACATCAAGGCACGTAGTATAACAAACTGATGTCTGTAGGAATATTGCAGTTGCTATTTTAAGCTAATGGAACTTAGAATATTCTAACATTGGCACTGGTATGGAAAATTAAAAATGGGGACGACCTAAATAACAACTGAGGCCCTGTGTGCAGGAATTTTCTAAATCCTTTGAAGCTGACAAGCTCGTTGCAGCATATTCAAATACTGCGTCTTTTGGAGGTAAAATGTCGGCAGCTATTTAATTTACCTTTTTTGTGTGAAGAGAAATTCGACGTGCATGTTAAAGCAAATAACAGGTTTAAATATCAGACTGTTCATAACCGTATCTCAGTTACAGGCGCTGAATTTGGTTTTTTATATTACAGTATATATTTTCCTTATCTCTTCTTCGTGGTTTGTAAATATTTCATGCCTTATTGTGGTTGGTATTTATGCTTACTGCTAATAATTGAACATCACCATACGCCATTTATAACATAATATTTATCGTGGTTCTGTGTAATGTCACCGTGTAGATGAGAGCTGTATTGCCAAAGTTTCGGATGAACGTACTGCCTCCATCTTCAGGATGGATGATGGAGACAGTACGTTCCTTCGAAACGTTAGCAGCACGATTCACATCCGCACTTCTTCATTGAGCGAAAGTGGATTTAATATCACTGTTGAAGTGAAGTGAAATAAACTTAAAATGTCTTGTATAGTTTATAGCACTGCTTTAAAATAAGTTATTCTTCAAAATTTCACCTGATATGTTCTGCAGAACAATTAGAAATTACGGGGACGCTAGGATCCCTTCTTTAACATACAGCGACTTCACGTTTCTTTAAAGATATTGTACCGAATTCTTTTTAATATGATGAAATTCCTTTAATTGAAGATTTCCTTACAAAGCAAGAAAGGCATGTGATAATGGAATATAGCCTATATTTATTACCTTATAACAGCTTATAAAGCAATTACATCTATTCTTGAATCACGATATCGTCATTGTGTGTGTGAGACTGTTAATTAAGCACTTCCGTATTTAGTCAGTACAGAATCCTTTGCGTAGGTATATTGCACTAAAAATGCGCATACCGTAGAATATATTGGATAATAATACAGAATATACCATGAATTTTCATTATTTTTATGCGTCTTTATGAGAAGCGTAGCAATGTTTAGAGCCCTTGTTCTGTATTAGGAGAAAACACACGATTTTTCACAATTTTATACAGTCGAACTCAGTTATAACCTCGTGAAATCGGGCTGAATATTTTCTGTCGCTATAAACGTGTGTCGTTATAAACGAGTGTCATTATAACCGAAGGGTGTAATGTGGTTAACAGTGACGAATTAATTCGTACCGCAGAAAGTGTGACTGTATAGGCGAAGTGTCCAACAAACCGATGTAACCCGGTTTGACTATATTTTATGAATGGCCAGGTACGGTATAAAATTTATCCAGTGAGTTGTTTAACTCAGAGAGAAAGGTAAATACAGCTGTAATTGCTGTTTTACAGACTTCCGGTAATAATCTGATACAAGTTAAACAATTTTAAATTTTCTATCAACACTTAATATTCTTGAAGTCTACATAATAAAGTAGCGGGAGTTTTCTTCCAATCAGAAGCTCTACAGTTGCGTGGCCCTTGCCCTTTACGACCCTCGTGGCGCGGTACTTGGCAAAAAGCCGTTATGTATATGAAAGTGATATACAGCAGTCTCGGTAGTTCGCGGTGAACGTGACCGAGGGTGCCTCGAATTGTTGAGGACTCAGAGTACACGGACGACATTGGAAACATATTTTCTCTTACTTTTAGCCTTCATTGTTAGGGTATGTTAAGGTGGATACATATATCATGTAATAATGTAGAAGAATTAAACAAGAAAACGGGTACAAACAGTACAGTAATGCCTAAACGAAACGTGTGTACCCACTTCTGTCGAATTCTGTACCCAGCATAGAAACGACCTTGACTACGGTTCATCGGCTGGGATGAATTGAAATTGGAATAATCGGGACTCGAACTATTGAGGTTCTACTGTAAAATATATTCTATGCCTCCTTTACATCTACGTTTATCGTTTCCTTCCATATCCATATTCGTATTCAGTTTACTATTTTCAACCGCTCTGCAGTCCGACTTGTATAACCTCTGAGCTGAATAATCTCGAAAAGTGTTAAACGAATTAATATTCGCACCAACTTTTAACACTTTTACCGCACTCCTGGTAACAGTTTTGTTACAAGCGTTGAGAAACACACACGAAACGTTATGTTTCGGGCATGCAGAAAGCTTCTATAACTCATAGCAGAAAGTCCCAAGCACGCTAATGGCTTCTTAATACTGTATTTTGTGGCTGTGTGTACCTCTAGGGAGCATCCTCGCATTGTGGCAGCCAGCTGTAACAAATGACTGCGTCAGTGCGCGGCCATTATTCGTGTGTTTTTACTGGCTGTGGGAGTGTGTAGAAGCAAGAAACGAGTGGGCCCCGCGCTACTGTTGGGGAGTATCTGTAGGGACTAAGGTCGCCAAGAATTTAGACGAGTCTAGGTCTAAATCATCGTAAAACCTAGTTGCGTGTATATATATATATATATATATATATATATATATATATATAATTCTCGTGCAAAAATGCTGCTACACGAGGGAAGGAATATGGTAAACAGGATGTCATGTGATATCAGAAAACAAAAAAGCCTTTAAATTCCGTTTCATACGGTGGAAAGTCTTCCGAATGAGCATTGCGTATACTTTCTACTGCCTCTGCATGCCTTTGTTTTGAGCTGGAAAACATTGCAGATTTTTGCGTTAACCCTTTAAAGACGAAGCGTATCTGTTTTATATAAGGACTTAGTGCGTACCGCGCTGTAAACACTCTCCACTTCGGTTATAAAAACCAGTCTCTTAATGTTTTATAAGGCAGAAGTTGCTGTTTGTTCTGAGATCCGTACAAAACACATAAACGCAATGTGGGCATCACGTAGAATTTTTTAATGTTAATCCTGGTCTTATGTAAAGTTACCGCTAGGCTTTAAAAGGTTAATATTATAACGGTTACCTCTACGCACGTACCAATTGCAAAAGTATTTCACGATATGGTTTAACGCCGATCAGAGCTAAGTACAGTCAAATTTTTCCTATTGTTCCTTTTCCTTTCCGCATATCAGGTTAAGGAACATGACACGTCGCGTCGATAATTCCAACTTTCTCAGTGCTCTTCTTCAGCGCAATTCCATACCATTCGTCTCTGTTTTTGTACTATTTACTTTAAATGTTTAACTTTGTAACCGTCAATGGACTGCAGTTCGGTTTTAGGGCAGGCTTTCTAGGATAGGACAAGAGACTAGGATATTTGGCAGCAAATCTAGGTGATGTGTAACAAAGGTCCTGTAATTTTTAATTGGTTGAAAACGGCGCACGTATTGGATGTGTACAGTATGACTGTCGCCAATTTGCCGAAAGCCTCCATAATTATACAGTGGAAGAAAGAGAGGCGTTATAGAATAATGTTTGCACAAATAGGCATAATTCGGCCAATAACATCGGCCTTGGGTATTAGGAGTCAAGAAGTCAAGTTAGCAAAAGGGGGAGGGGTAGTTTGAACCAGTCCTTAATGTACATTCACCTTTTTCCCACTCTCATCCCAGTTTTTGTATTTGCCCCTCTTCAACTCAGTAACCATCAAAATTTCTTAAATAGAAAGAATATTGGGGGGGGGGGGGATTTGCCCGCCTTTCCCCAATTTACGACCATGTTTGCACATGTTGAAAGCTGCGCCGTGGAAAGACCAATCACATTTGATTCAGGCTCTTCGATTAGTTACGGGAAGTACAAAAACTGACATGCTTTCAGCCAGTCATAGAACAAAATTAAAAATTTGTGGCTTGCCACGCAAAAGATCGCCAAGTTTTGCGTTACACTGAAGTGTGAGTAAGCACCTGCCGGCGAAATGAATGTGTCTCAAAATCTCTGCTTTCCAGCTGGTATAACTTAAGATTTTATTCCGTATTCTTACAAAGTTTCATGAAATATTTTCTCTCTGTTACTGAAATAGCACTTACAGGTGTATGTGCGTATATTTTGTTTGTGATAGTATATATAAAACAGTTTGGGGCCACATGTAAGCTATTAAGGGGAGACAAGCGTCATGAGGGCTCAAGAATTCCATATTTTAGTTTTTAGGAAATTTAAATACCCCGCTCTTTTGTGCGTCAATTGACGTTAGTTTTATTAAAATCCGATATCTCGTTAATTTCAATAAATTGTTGTTCAAGGTTACGTCCTTTGAAAGCCACGCTCACTTTTTGCACTCCAGCAGAAAGAAGGCTGAAATTCCTAGAATTTTAGGGTTGGGGGATATTTCTTTCTTCGATGTGGAGAGAAATGCTGGTCTCTAATGTTTCGCACCCTGCCATTTGTATCGATAGTAGTTCCAAGTTCTCGTATTCTGTTCCGTGGAGGCGCGTGTATGTGTGTGGCTGTTCAATTTGTGTTTGAAAATGCCTAGAACAAAGAAATTTGCATCAGAACCAAAATTTACAGGAACTAAATATGTACACGTTAGCAAGGACACAGGTGTTTCAGAAAAGATACAACCTCTATCTGACCAAAGTGGCGAAAGCAGTTGTGTAAAATATAACCTCAGTGCCTGGAACAAAAAGATACATCTCACGTCTGTAAGTGCTGAAATTAAGGTAGGTGAGAACAATTTCTGTAAAAGTGAAAGTAATTTTACTCATGATGGCAATACTGTAGTTAGTACCAACCTGCTTTGCGTCTTTATACAAAAAAAAAAAACAATAATTGCAAACGTTGTGGTGGTAATATTTCTTTTTTGAAAATCCATCAAATTGGAGAGATATTGTAAGCAATTTATTTCTTAAGTGCTGTAAATGTGATCATACTTAAGATATGGTGACCTCAAACATTACCAGGAGCAAGTTTTATGATAACAACATCCATTTAATGTATGGCGTAAGGTAAATTGGCAAAGGCAGACACACAGGTAAAATGTTATCTGCAGCGGGGAATATTCCCCAGCCTCCAACAAGTTTTAGTACTTATAACAAGACTACTGGTTTAGCTGTGGCTGATGTGGGTGAATCCTCCATGATGCAAGCAGCCAGAGAAGCTGTAGCAGGGAATGAGGAAGATGATCCATCACATATCACTGCATGTTTTGATGGTACCTGGCAAAAACTTGGACACACTTCTCTGAGTGGCATTATATCAGCTACCTCTGTTGACAGAAGGAAGGTTTTAGATGTAGAAATAATGAGCAAGTTTTGTTTTGTTTGTCACACCAATCCAACCTCCCAAAATGAGTTTAAAAGGAACCATGAAGGAATAAGTGGTGGAATGGAAGGTGCTGGTGTACTCAACATCTTTAATCGTTCTCTTCATACCCGAGGTATTGGTTACATAAAATATCTTGGTGATGGGACAGCAAAGCATACCATAAGGTGGTTGCAGGGAAGCGATATGATCCTAACATAGTTGTAACAAAATTAGAATGTGTAGGTCATGTGCAGAAAAGAATTGGGGCAAGACTGAGTAGTCTTGTGAAGAAAAGATAGGAATAAAGTTTCATTGCAGCCAACCTCTTGGAGGCAAAAGTCACCTCACTCAGTCTGAAATAGACAAATTACAAAATTATTGTGGTTTAGCCATCAGGAGGAATGTCAACAGTTTGGAGGTCATGAAGAGAGCTGTGTGGGCTGTCTTTTTTCACAAGTTGTTAACAAATGAGAATCCCCCAGCATGATGTTTGCCCAAGTTGTGGCGACAGTTGGTGTAAATTCAAGGACGGTGCCAGTTCAGGCGTTGCATATGAGCATAAACGTTTTGTACGAGCTGCTGTTGTGGATGCAATTAAACCAGTGTTCAGGGATCTTGGTGGTGTAGATCTTCTGCAGAAATATTTTCATGGGAAAACTCACAATCCTAATAAACATGTGAACTCTGTTGCTTGGACAAAGATAACCAAAACTTTTTTGTAAGGCTTGACACACTCAAGTTTGGGAAATATGATGCAGTATTTTGTTTTACTGATGATGTAGCAAAAAGGAATGATGTCCTGGACATATTAGGTGTGAGATCTGGCTCAAACACAGTGAGTGCTCTGAAGCAGGTAGATATGCAAAGCATTTGGAAGGCAGAAACAGTAACAATGGGCATCTAAAGAGAAGCAAGGAGAAAAAAAAGGGAACAAAAATAGGAAAAAAAGACCAAGATGGCCCAGATGATCCAGAGTATGGTGCTGGGAAGCATTAAGTTTGAGTCCTGTATCACTATTTACCACCATTTTGACTGACATTAAACTTTAAATTAACTGTTCTCAAAACTACATTTTCTCAAATTGTGGTACCATTATTTCATAAATGATATGAAATGGAGAACTGAAAATTTCACCATGTCTTGACAACATCATGATAGTCAATGAGATAAAGAGCTGGGATTGTAGTTACAACAAGAAGCTGTGTAGGTGTAAGAGAATTTGAAAAAAGTACTTTAAACTTACAAAGAAATTCATAAGAATACAAAAAATATATATATTGGAAAATATATTTCTTGAAAACAGCTAATTCTTTATCAGATTATGATCGCATCAATAAGCTACCTGTGTTAGAAATTTCAAATTTTTGTCTCCAGCAGTTTCTTCAATAATGTGTACGTACCTGAATGAAGCTCAATTTAACATTGCTTGCGTAGGCATATACGGTCTCTACCTTCTCCCCTTAACAAATATTTCTATAAATATGATTACTGGAGCACAATTATTTGCTGCAGTCAAGAGACGAATAAAAGAGTCCCAAAAATAACAGTCGAAAATTAATATAAAAGTTACAATAATATTATATGACACTATTATATAGTCAACTACTTCATTTATTAAACAATAACAAAAGAACTGAACATCACAACACGTAGCAAGTATGTATGTTTTAATGAGTTACTGTTTGCAGAAATAAAAATAACTTTGTATACTGAACGACCAAAAAATCCGAAATGTGCTCCTCAGTTTTTCATGTGTTAATAGCACGGAATTGTGCAAATGTATATCAAATTATGTCTTTGTGGTGATGGTTAATTTTTTTACAGGTAATAAATATATCGGTTAGGAAAACAGATTGTGTATAAAAACGAAGTACATGGAAAGTGATGCCATAAAAGTACACAGTTACACAGTATCACAATAACGCCTGTACCCATCCTGGTAGGTAGTTACTGATCTTATGGAAGACGTTACTTTGTCCATATTCTGAATGCAGTTTACATCTGCACTGAAGACAGAGCAACAAAACCACATTCTCTGTGGTAACCAGCAAACCATAGCGTGTATACGTACCTCAGTGAAAAATTTAATTCAGTCTATTCTGATAAGGTTCTGACAATGACATTTATTACATTTTGCATCATTCAGTTTTTGGACTTTGTTCATATTCCAACCTTTAAGAACACAAAACTGAACCCAGCATTTGGATAGAGAAAAATGGAATCATAAAGGGCTTGATTTGTGTATATGGCCAAGCTTTAGTGTCTTGGTATACCCACATGTAAAGGTAAACCAATCCCATTAGAGGCCTTGGCAGACCCTTAGGAATCCAAGAGGTTGAGGCTCCCAGATTTCTAGACAGTCGGCAGCACATGGAGGTGGTAAGGTTGTCAGTGCTACGCAACGGCCGCTTTACCCTCCAGGAAAAATTCCTAGTATTCATTTCTGTTACAGGCTGTGTCGACCTCAGCACCATAGTGCCACCATACCCACATATAGGTTACAGAAATTATATTACTAGAGTGAAATGTTGAATGCTTGATACAGTTAAGTATTTTGGACGAATTTCCTTCTCATAAACAAACGAGTGCACACAAGTTTCTTTTTTTTGCAGTGTGTATTGTACTGAACTGTTTTCCTGTTTCGCTACTCCCACATAATATTAGAACATTCATAATTCAGTGTAACTGTCAGGGTTTTTGGCCTATACAGGTTCTTGCTCTGAATCGCCATACTTGACTCCTCTATCAGAAGTCAGACACAAAGAAACAGGCTGAATAACTATGTGATATTGCAGTAATTAAATTTGCAGTTTAGAATGAATGGAAATGTGAAAAACTTAACAATTTCAACTGATGATGGTAATTGTCATAATCATAATATTTGTTAGGTACGTACTCGTATTGGCGATGCATGTAATTTCTCAGAAGCGCAGTTCTGTATACCACTCTTACATTATCTTCTAGGTACTAAAGTCGCAAACTTTCAATTAATCAACACATGTGTCAGCGTATTATTTTACGTGGTTATAAAACAAACGTAGACTGCAGAGTTTACTAAGTGACTTTGTTTGTTTATATTGACGTTTAAAATATCATCTCATACCCCGTCTCATGTATATATTTAATTTCAGTGAATTCTTATTAAAAGGGATATGTACTTATCACCTCATGAATAATTTTGTCAAGTCCTATGATGTCGTGAAATAGCCTACTAAAATGTACCCCTGACAACAAAACTGGAACATGATTTAATACATAGGTCTATGAATGGCATTGTGTATTTCTCAAGCAATAAATATTCGTTTTTGATCTTTAGGGCAGTTTTCATATTTGCCTTTGAAACTGATAGAGTGCGATTAAGATGACATGGCACACGGCGACGCGTGGGAGGGGAAATGAAGGGGCAACAGAAGAATGGATTGGGTATCCAGCATGCCTCCCAAGACCGCGGAGCATAGCTTCAGGTCAGTACAAATGCTACAAGCTGACCCGCACACCTCGGCTGCCAGTAGTCGACTGAACTGTCGTCCCCGCCGAATCAAATGGACTCGTCCGTTTCTCCGAAAGACGAAATCTGGTTTCTGCGAGTGTGCCATCTAATCTTAACTGCACTTTAACAACTCGCATCACTGTTGTTATATTATGTGAAATTATCATCTTAAAACAACAGTGACGGTAAAGATAAGAAGCAGGGTTTGATGAATTGTCTGGGTCGCTGTGAGATCTGCTTATTAGTTCACTAGTCACAGTCAGTTCTAGCTCTGTGCCGGTATCTGAAGATGCTAACAGTAACCCATATTAACAAAGACTACACCCACAGCAATAGGCCACGATCGATTCCTTCCACATCCTTTCCAATTCATTATTCGTTATCTTAGTAGCATAGTCTAAGGTGGTTTCAGTGTTGTTAAATGGGTAAACCTATTTCTGTACAGGTCTGGACAGGCCCTTAGGGCTTCAGGAGTTTGAGGATCCCAGGATTTGTAGACATCGGCACATGAAGGTGTCGAAGGTAGTCAGCCCTATGCACCAGCCGCCTTTACCCCAGCAGATATTCCTGGTATTCATTTCTGTTAGAGGCTGAGTCGAGCCCAGGGCCATAGTGCGGCGGTAAGGATTAAGTCAATGAAAAATCTCAATGAACCCATCGGGAATCGAACCTGCGACCTACCGGCTGCCACTGAACCACCGCGTACCGCGTTGTTAAATAAACCATAAATAATAAATGAACAGCATTTTCAAACCGACCATGTTACCGCAAGTGGCGACGCTGCTGAATTTTACTGGGAAGATACTGACTGAAATTTCTCGTGGTTTTCTCAGTTCTGCTAGACAAATGCTCGAGCTGTGGACTGCCTACGATTGGGCCAGTACCGTTTCTTTTAACATCCTTTCAAATTAACTGTTCACTAGTCATTCTACCATCCGACACAAGCCTCTCTCTCTCTCTCTCTCTCTCTCTCTCTCTATATATATATATATATATATATATATATAACCTGATTGACTGATGTTATTTAATAAACCATAAATTGATGATGAAAATGAGAGTGATAAATGTAATGCTAATAATAATAATAATAATAATAATAATAAATAATCGTCGTTTCTTTACATGCTGACTCAACTGTCTAATGCAGTGCTTCCCAACAATGGTTCCGCGAGGAATCATGGAAAAAAGAAGTAAACATTTCTAAGTACCGCGAAATGTTGCAAATGTCCCTCGAAATATCGGGGAAATATTTGTCCAGCAATTGACAATATTGTAGTTATTTCCGTGCGCTGCCGAATGCTTCTTTGTTTTGTTTTGTTCAGTTCGTATTATTTTCTATTTTCTTACGAGAGGGGATTCCTGGGTTGTGAAAAATTACGTTAGGGGTTTCGTTATGGAAAAAAATATTTAGCGAACTCCGGTATAATTGCTAGTTAGAAAAACGGCACAAGCACAAGAAAACAACACGCAAACCAAATGAAGACACAAGAAGGCCAAGGCAAATAAACAAAAGGCCAATTACAGGGACAGCACAAAGTGATGAAGAAAATACATGATTCATTAATGTTAATATTAATATTAATATATTTAGCTAAAATGAAAATAGAAGACACTGAAATTTCTGTAGTCACTTGCTACAGTCTGTTTCAATGTTATATGATACCATGTACGAATTTACGTTAGTACTCTGTAATTTTACTCGTAAAAATATCTCAGCCTAAATTTAAGGGAGTGTTTTCACATAGCTAAAAATACAGTGTCGTTAAAGAAATGAGCTCAATTAATTTGTTTGTAGCTAGTGCCCTTTTATGATTGCAGCTAGTGTAATAATAAGAGTCTATTCTGGTAAAGAACACAGTTCACTCTCTTTTAATTATTTCGAAATTCGTCAGTCTGTTTTCAAATTACGTTTTTAGTGTTCGAGCTGTATAGCAACTTGATTGTTCTGTACTAGAATTGAACTTATCATTTGCAATGTCAGTGTTCTTCTGAATACTTCTCTCGCAACTGTCCATTTGTCTTCATGAAAGTGAAATAAAAGAAAAATCGTACATGAAGTAGGATTGTTACGTGATTGTGTCCCGGTGATCTGAATATCGTCTTTACCGCATTAGTTGCTAAATACCTAAAACGAGATAAAATACTTACGACAGATCTCTCAACTGTCGTTTGCGAGATACAAATTCAGCGATTGGCTGAAGTGCAGGCAATTTAAACGTATATATCACATGCATTTAACCAATAAGGTTGGGTATGTGGTGAATAAAGTTTTTAAATTACTGTAATCAATAACGTACACAACTGTGTCTTATAAATTAATTGGAAACAACAAGCAATTAAGGAAGAAGTTCTTCTGAATTACAAGAAATGTCATTACAGGGGCAGACAAAAATTCTTTTTCATTTAATTTGCAGAGTCTGGCGAATAACAGGCACAGAAAGAGATTCAAGACTTCTAGGATGTAAAGCTGCGTAGACAGACAGACAGACATACATACCGATGTTTAGGAGTAACTGCTGCCTCCGTTTTCATTGTATAAGAGCCGAAGTATTTCTCATAAAGTCGTGGGCTGCTATATTCTGAACATGAAGGCAGCACGGTCCACCAAAATATCGGTAAATATTTACCAGCGACACGGCGTCATATTGCAGACGATTTGAACCTTTGTCAACACCACTGCTGAAACTTCAAACTTTTTTCCCAGCACCCATGTTCTGGCTTCAGATTCAGTATATAGTAACTTATTGTGAACTGCCTATCGGATAGAAAAACGTGTTTTTGATTATTATACATATTGTGATTGTCTAAACTTGACAAAGAACCTTTTATATGT
This sequence comes from Coptotermes formosanus, assembly GCA_013340265.1. NCBI lineage: Eukaryota > Metazoa > Arthropoda > Insecta > Blattodea > Rhinotermitidae > Coptotermes > Coptotermes formosanus. The sequence goes on along the minus strand of BLKM01000736.1, from coordinate 457,908 downwards.
GCATTGCTGTGTGACTTTTAGTGCGTTTGTGGATGACTAAATTATATCTATGCAATATGGCGCCATCAAATTAATTTTCGGAGCTATATTTTGTATGTAGACATCCATAGATATGTACTGTAGATGTTAGATGTCACGGTAAACACAAAAATTATTGTCACAAGCATTTAAGGCTGTATAACAATAAATATAGTAATCGTACTTCTCATTTAAGGGAAAAGTCGTCCCTGTACATCCCATGAAGGCGTATGGGGGCGTAGAAGTTTAGCTGGAGCTCTACGTCACATCCGATCTTCTTCCCGGGGGAAGAGCCGTTTCTGTTCCATAAGTGGGAGACGGGGTGGTCCACATAGGAGGCTGGGCCTCCTTGGAAAAGAGAAAAAAATTTTGCCCCATCGGGAATTGAAACACAATTCTGTGGTCCTCCGTCCCCTTTCGTAGGCACGAAATCATGTGTAACATCCCGACTTCCCATTTCTTCCGTTATAAAAAGGAGACTTGACCGCCTTGGTAAAGAGAACAAATTTTTGCCCCTGTCAGGAATTGAACCACAATTCTGTGGTCTTCCATCCACTATCTCAGTCACGAAATCTTGTATAATATCCTGACTTCCTATTTCGTCTGTTACAAATCTGTGAAGCACGTTTGGTCTTAGCAGTACTACTGGAATTGCGTCTCGTGTTAAACCATGTAAGTAGAAAAGTAACTGCTTTAGGTGCCCCAGTCTTTAAAGCATAAGCTGAATTACGTTTTCTGAACAGAATAAAATCAGCTGTTCGGCAATTAGTTTTTAACTTACTTAATCCTGAATACAATTTTCTCAAATGCTTTATTAAATCTACTTCTGGTACAGCCGAGCAGGTTGGCTTCTTGATATCATTGTACACATGTACTGGGGTGGTACCCGTTGGCCTGCTTCTTCTACATTTAACATTTTTACTTGTTTGTAGAAAATGTTGGTTTCCTTTTATGACGTTTATATTTTCACCTGATATTTGTGGGTTTGGACAATGCTCCCTTTCAGTACTTCCTGTGTGAAGGTTAACTTCACTGTTATTTATATCTACGTCCGTAATATTATGTGCTTTCAACGTAAGCACCTGCTTCACAGTAATTTCAGAACTAAGAAACTGCCTGATGAAAGAGAACAGAGACGAGAGTAGCTCTGAAACATGCCACAAAACTCCTTTTGTTTGGCCTTTTTTTTTATCTTCGTCTGACACCAGCAGTCTTAAGGCGAAATAGTGAAATTTTAAACAACACAAACAATCACAGCTCATACAGATTCTGAACAACACGGTCTGTTCTCATCCCTTTCTGTTAGAACTGTTTGCTGCGGAAGGCCATGTGCTGAGAGAGGTTCATTATTTGGGAAGCTGTCGGGCGTCTCAACAAAGACACTTGTCTTTTTGTGTTTGTTTGAGAACATCCGGGCTAGAACATAAAAATATCTGTGTGTGGTTTCAAATATTATTACCGTGTGAAAAAGAAACATAACTTAAGTGTTGTTTAAAACAAGATGTATGCCTACGTTTGGTACGAAACACTTATTATGCATTGATAATTACGCAAACGAGTTACTCATCACTACAGGCGTTTTATGGGACAAGATAATAATGCCAAGTACTTATGAAGTACCTGCAAATGTGTGCCTCGCTTGTTTCTTTCCAGTAACCAATGAATACCGTAAGGCAAACGAAGGCAAATTCTTCATAGTCGCAGACTTCAGCCACTGACCCGCAGTCTGGAAGAGGCCCATGAACTCATCTTATGATGGTTCATTTTACTCGCCTGTACATATCTGGGTTTGGACACATTTTGGGGCAGACGCCGACCTATCAATTTGTTTAACGCTTTGACCCTGGATCGTGGAGAGAGAGGGTATCCTCTAATAAATTGGACACAAAATTTAATAATAGTAATGACAATGACGACAGGCTAATAATAATAATAATAATAATAATAATAATATTTGATAATTCAAAAATTCTTGCTTTTGCATGTCCCAATTAAAATATTTTTTTCTAAAGGGTGTAAAATTTATTCGCTCAGTGCGAGGTAAGGACATAAACTGAGAAGGTGTGATTTGCAGGGCACTGAGGAGGATATTTGGACATTAGAGAAAGAAGAAATAAGAGGATACTGGAAAAATGCAAAACAAAGAACCATTTTAGCCAAATCAAGGACGTTAAGATGGACGGGGCATAAGGAATGGTATATGTGCCTTACGTGAATTTTAATGAAAGAAACTGAAGGAAAGAGAGGCCTTCGGAAGGAAGGACGTTGGTATGACTGGTGAAAATATATCAGGAAAGATCTGAAGAAAGCGATAGTGACCGTATCGAGGTTATTGTTCTTAGAGTTCCGTGAAAGGTGGAGAATTTCTTGCCTAGATCAGCGACTGTAGGCTTATGTTGCTGAGATTAAGTTCTCAGATCCTGTCCGGTCCTGTTACGTTCTGTCCACTTAGTAACTATTTCTTATTGACTCATAGGTTATTTAACGAAGATTTATTCATTGTAATCTTTGTTTGTAATAGTGACAGATATGCGTATACTAGTGAGGGAAGGCTTGGAGAGGATGAGAGAAGAGAATCGTAGATCGGCAAATATTATCGCCCAAGACTGCAAGAGCAGAGCGCCTCTCCAAATTATTCAGCCGTCAGAGTTCGTTCGTTGTCAGTTTTTTTCTAGACTCGGAGGAATCAGTCAGAAGTTCAGTGGACCACGTTTCGTCCGGGCTGTAAAATTCTCCCGGTATTCCATTTATTTGTCAACTTTCAATTTGTCAATATTATCAAAGATATTGTAACCACTGGCCGTAAGCGCTGAGCGACAGGGCGCACGTGGACGTGGAGATTGCTGTACACATTCGAGAAATCGACACAACACGGAGTTGAAATAGCGGCTTTATATTCTGGCCATATTACCCACCCGGAAGGAAGCCCTTAGACCAGTTTGACGGAAAGGTAAATGGAGGAAACAGTGCCCCACCTCTCCAGCCTCTAGCTTGTCCCTTCATTCACTGAGGATCACGGGTGCAATTGACATTATTAATAGCACAATATTAAAACAGGTGTTGGTAGGGAGTCATTAACCACACAACTTTATCAGTGAATTGTGACAGATGTCTGTCACTTCTTGTCTTGAAATGCAGTTGTCACAGATCTCTTTACTTTTTGTTTTGACGTCATTTGGTGATTACTATGTGTTTTGTTTTGTTCAAGATCGTTTAATTCTGTATTTGGCTTGTAATGGGAGTGGGGCCAATAATTTTGAGAGAATCACTTTTTATTCTCTGTGTGCATACTTGCATGCGTGTGTGACCTGGCGGCGAGTTTCATTTAATCAGTTTTTCTGTTCGTCCGTTGTATTCTGATTCTGCTTGTTAATATTATAGCCAGACTACACTCACATCGATTTAATTAAAGCCAAAGAGTAAGAGATTACTGGGAAGAGCAGTATATAATTTATGTCTAGAAGACTTTCCTCAGCAGTCAGTTTCGTTTATTTGCGGAATCTTTATATGAGAAAACACGTTTGGTTTTTGTATGTGTATGGGTACTTGTGAGAGGCAGGCTACACAAACATAAGTCGCTGGTTCATTAAACGATTTCTTTTTTTCGTTTCAGGTACAGGAGTAAATAAAAGAAATCATCGTCACCTGGTGAGATGCCGTCTGAACTGTCCATTGAACTGAATTGTGTTGCTATGACTTGCCACATGGCGGCGCGCAAGTCGCCCTCGTCTCCCACACGCACTGGCTGGCTGCACATTAGACCTCAGTTAGTCGCGCTGTGACGGTGTAATGCGGCGGTCTGGTGGATGGTAAGGGAAAGCTGTTCGCGGGAGGAAACACGATCGCGTGGGTTTTTGTAGTGTGACTTAAGAGTGCAAGCAAAGTGTGAGAGTGTGGAATTAAAGGTATTCACGTGTTTTGTGTGTGACATTTCAAGTGCTGGTAACAAGTATTTCAGTGTATTATGGAAAGCAAGAACGTCCCTACAATCTGTACTTCATCGGATAGCCTAGGTGAACGCCGGTAGCCACCTTAATACCTCCCCTCAGAAGCAGACCACTTCTTTTGTCACCAATGCTGATGAAATATTCGAGGATGCAAAGTAAAGGTAAGTTGACATTCGTGTTTTGGGACGACAGATTAGTGGTTTACAATTTCTGTATCTGTGAGTTTCTTGGAGTAGGTAAACTAAAGCGTGGCTTGCGAAATATAGCAAAATCTTTGTTAAATAAATGTCTGTGAGTCATCATATTACGATTTTGTAGTTCAAAAATAGTCCCGTGTGTGTCGTATATTGTAGAAGTTACATTTTGCAGGACATTTAAGTGGGACGGGTTTATCGCGTATATAGAAACATGATGTATGGGTAGCAGACTTCAGTTACTGCATCAATGAGCGAACTGCAGCCTTCGTGTCTTCACCAGCAGTTTTTGTCCTTACACCCCTTCATAACTATCGATTGTTCGGGAATTTTAAACAGCTATGCATACCGTGAACAGATGGAAGTGTAGCCTTTAATTCGTCGTCAGCGAAAGAAAGTAGGCTTAATTCGCAGTTGTCGTAAACATTATGTTTTTTGTGGCGTGGTATTTAAAAGCAAACGCCACAGAAGGTACAAATAAAATAAATTTAAACTCTGTTAGATTGTTGGAAGATTACTCGTTCATATTTTATTCGCTGTCTACAACGAAATGACGCCAGTGGTACCACATTGAACTCATTCCGTGTTACGCAGGGACAATATATGAATCTCACTTTCTTGTTTATTAAGTTGTTTCATTTCACCTTTATGGGTACACATTCCTTGTAACCACCAACCTAAACTTATGGAGTTGTTTTGGTACTTGCGAAACACCTGAGAGATAACGTTATATGAATCATTATTCATCCTTATCTGGATGTGGTTTGGTTAGATTTTTATAAAGGACTGGCCTTGCTGGGAGTAGGCCTATGGAGTCAAATAGAGCAGTCAAATACTGACAGATTTTGAACGCGTGTAATTTGTACATAATTATTCTAAATTATTTTAGATCTAAGAGTCTTTACTACTGCATTAGATCCGAGTAGACTGAGATTATACTGAGAATGAGAAGTATTTATAAAATGCCATTAACTGCTGGCGCTCGTTCCTGAATTTTACCGGATGTCTTGTCTTAGGAAGGTGAGCGCTCATGTTACTGGAATATTTCTCATTTTAGAATGTTTATAGTCCTTGTGATGGTGTTCTGCTTGTTTAGCGTGCGGCGTCGAGGTTCCAGTACTGAAGTACAGTGACTGATCAGCCTTTAATTACAACCTTATGTTTTGTACGAGTGATCAGGGTGTAAATACCAGCTATCAAGACGTGTCTCACAGTACATTACATTAAAACACAATATTTAATCGGGCATTAGGATCGTAACATCCCTTCACAGAATGTATGTTACAGGTTACAGTATGTAGTTTGGTTACGATAATACTTGCGAGGGATTCAGATGGTGTACGCAATACCGTATATCATGATTGTTAGATATAGACATGCATAGCTGCATACTTACTGTTTAAAATGACGTTCCCAGAAATGAACTGCAGGCGTTTTGTGACGATTTGATTTAGTATTCTATCGCATTTTAAACATAGTGTAATTTCTGTACTCTTAATCCACAATTAAAATTTTGTTACGACAGTAAAAATTTCTCTTTAAAGTTCATTGGTAACGCACGATATCACTTGTTTTAACATTAAAGACTCCGCATTTTGCTCACAGTGTCTGTGTTTCGCATTATCTCGGGTGTTGTGACTACCAAAAGTATTGGAGCTGCTTATTATTTTCACAGTCACGAATAACGAGCTCAGTTCAGAAGAGTTTGAAATCATTAATCAAACAACGAGAAGTTATATTATTTAATACTCACACCACCAATTTTCCATTAGAACTTCTCGAAAATTCCGTACTCCATCCTCCTCTGGCTACAAAGTAACAAATCGGGGAGCGGTGTATATTAAACAGCAGGTTATGTATTATATGCGTTGTAGGGTACAGGTCGTAAGCAGGTTAAATACAATTGAGTGTTTATTATTAATTTAATCAATATTTTCAATATCTGCATCAAACATTGTGTAAAGGGATACGCATTCAGTGGAAATTACGTATGTAATGCATTTGAAAGTAATAAAGCTACGTAATTAGATAAAGTGACCTAATGCGTGCCATTTATGACCATCAAATTAAGTAGGATGACGCAGTGTGTTGAGTGGCTACAAACTGAACTAATTTGTGATAGTCGGGACTGTGCAGGGAATTGGTAAAACGAGTGGCCATGTACTAAGTCAGAGTTTGCGAAATTCTCAGCAACGTCACACAAAATAGCACTTCACGATGCGACGTGTCAGAATGGCAGGACAACAAATTACTTTCCATTCATTTTGTTTGCATTCTACAATTCGTGATTGGTATTTGATCCCCCATACACTTGCCGTTTATTTTATTTGCCTTCTACAATTCATGATTGGTATTTGATGCCTTATATACCTGCCGTTCATTTTATTTGCGTTCTACCCTTCATGTTCGGTGTTTCATCCCCCATATACTTGCCGTTCATTTTACTTCCATTCCACAATTCGTGACTGGTATAGGATCCTCCATACACTTGCAGCTTTCTCTAGCATTATGTAAGCAGTTGTTTTGAAACAAAATTGGTTTTTTGTTTATCTGTGGTGATCTGATTTAAGATTTAAGCAAAATCAAATAGTTAAATTTAAATACTAACTCATGACTTCGTGATGAAGCTTAAGAAAAATTAAATAATTAAATTTAAGTACTAACTGGTTTAAATTAACGTATCTTTGTGAAACCGCAGTGACGCTTATAGATGTTAGCAATTAATTAACTAATTAAGAAGCGAAAACAAGCCTGCTACCATTCTATCAAAACCTCTTCATTTTGTCGTTTACTGTTTACAAACTTATGGTTTAAAACACATGAAAATGTAATTTTGTGTGTTTTATGTGGATGTACGGTTTGGTTGCTCACATTCAGGGAAAAACACTGACTGTGGATGTTTGGGAACAACGTGCTGAGCGGATTAGGTAGACCGTAGAGTTAGAAGTAACAGGAGAATGGAGAAAATTTCATAATGAGGAACTGCATGATTCGCACTCATCAAGATTATGATAATGATCAGGTGAAGAACGTTGAGATGGTCGAGGAATATGGCACGCATGAGGGAGGGGAGAGAGGTGCGTTCAAAGTTTTGGTGCAAAAGTCTAAGGAAAATGGTAATTTTGATATTCAGACTGTGCATGGGAGAGTGATATTAAGAACGATTTTAAAGAAATGGAGACTGTCACTATGTTTGTGTGCTTGAACACGGCAGTTTAATCGTAAAACCTGCATCCAGCAGGACATCTCATAGCTGCTGTGCTGAGGGACGCGATAAAAGGGACATTTAGTAGGATGGACGTCTGATATATCTTGCTGAGGTCACGGACCAGCGGCGAGCTCTAATGAACACGGTAGTGAAATCTCTGGTTTCGTAAAATGCAGGTAATTACTTGACTGCTGAGAAACTGCTCCGTGAAGATAGGTAGGCAGTTGTACAAGTTTAGAATGCCGTAAGTGGGTGTTAAGAAGGTACTGTAAAATTATAAGACACACTCAGCAACTGGCACGAAGCATGTCCACAAGATACTTCGTACAGTCTCTGGTAGTAGGCCTACTTACGAAATTGACATTCAGAAAGAATATTTTTCCTAAAACCTGATTCCTGGTACGATATTTTCTTGTAGCATGTTACGTAACCCACGACGTTACATATCAGCTGTAACTTGTGCTATCTCCAGCTGGAATGTCATATCTTATTTTACTTTCACATGTTGCAGATAAGCTTTCATAACATTCGTTTTAGCATTATTTGGGAACGTCTTCAGAGATATTTTAAGTGTAAATACACTAGACTCAAGTAACGTGAAAATGCGGGTGAAACTCTGAGCAGACTATAACTTAGCCTTAAGTATTGAATACCTTCTGAACGGAAAATAAAATCATTAACAGACACAAGTATTTTGCTGTATTTCTTACATTATTTCGGCTTATGTAAGTGCACTAAAACTTATTACTTACACACGTTTTTATAAGCTTTTTCTACGCTATACAGGATGAGAAAAATGACAAAATTAGCAGAGTTTTGTTTTGTGTAGCTTTTCTGAAGCTTAGGCGCTTGTACCACAAAAGTGTTAACCCTTTAAAGACGAAGCTTATCTGTTTTATATAAGGACTCAGTGCGTACCGTGCTGTAAACACTCTCCACTTCGGTTGTAAAAACCAGTCTCTTAATGTTTTATAAGGCAAAAGTTGCTGTTTGTTCTGAGATCCGTACAAAACACATAAACGCAATGTGGGCACCACGTAGAATTTTTTAATGTTAAACCTGGTGGTATGTAAAGTTACCGCTAGGCTTTAAAAGATTAAATAAAAGTATGTAAACTAACAAAGAGAAATCTTGTTTCTGTTGGAAATTTGCGTCAACATTTCCAGTCAAATTTTTATGGCTTTGTTCTGTATTACTAAGTGGTTTAGTACGCAGTGGTCACAACTAATATCGCATTTCACACCAAGTCTAAAATTTAGTGTGGACACTAGTCACCTAACACAACGGCAGGGAAACCCGTGTAATACAGACGTGTGTATAAACCAGATCTAGAAGGGAAACGGAAAGTAAAGACAAAGGACTTGAATATTAATACAGGATACTGCAGGCGACGTGACTTCAACACAATTTAGGCCTACGCGGGGGATGGTAATGTTGGTGTACGAATATTAGTGTGGGCCTCTTAAAATTTGTTCGGCAACATCGCATAGTTCTAGAAGTATCCGTGCGCCTCAAAACTGCAGTTTTTTACAAACACATTAAAACGACAGTTATCCCCTGTTTTCGACATGTTATGTACATAACAACACAAGGAGGCATACAACCGCTGTATCCGCACAGGGCATTCAGAAAGAGGCTTTCTAGAACGGCCCTCAATAGGAAAGCTGCTGCACCCAAGCTGTAAAAAAAGGAAAAAGTAGTCCACCCCTTCATTTTTCAAAGAGGTTTTTAAGGTTTGTATGGTATTTTAATGCAAAACTTTAACGCGATTTTTTGAGTTTTAGTGAAACGAAAAGTGGCCTTCACACAGAATAATCCGGTTACAACAAAACTAGAAGTAGAAATACGACAGCATACTGTATACTATATTATTCCCATATAGAGAATAATAGACGTTGTGTACCTTTTGTTGTATAATTTACGCATACTTGCATAACTCTGTAACTATTCACTTCCATGTAAAATGGGGAGGTCTCTACCTTGACACCTTTCTTTTATGTTATATAGGCCTATTTGTATGCCTGATGATGGCTACTCATAGGCCGAAACATGTAGCTATATGATAATAATATTAAAAGGAAGAAGTTGTGATAGACCGAAAAAACAGGAATAAGCTTAATATTTAGACCGGTACGTTTGCTACCAAAGGTGATGGCAACATTATCATTACCATGAACAATTAGGGTTTAGGTCCAGTAAGACCTGCTTCTCTTGATCTTGAAAGTGCTCTTGTTCTTTCCATGTTTTTTTCGGTCTTCCGAGATCACGACGTCATATCGGATAAAACTGGACAGGCAGTAGCTGGAGACGATATTTTGTCGTTCTTGCCGAATGTTTCCTCCATTTCTTCTGATGCTGAACGATGTTTTCGTTTGTGTTGGAGACTTGTAATTTTTCACGTATGCTTGTGTTTCTTTGCTTGTGAAGCCTGGTTAAGTCTAAAAGCGTTCTGAAATCTCTCACCTGTGCTGCTTCTAATATATTTGTATATCTTCTGTGTGAAATCCAAATTTCTTATCTAAATTCTGCCTTCAATGCGATGAAAACGAAATGTCACCATGGACTGGAGCGTAATGTAGGGTCTGCTTGTTGTTACAGATTGTCCTTTTTTATTTGAGTGGCCTTAGTTGGGTAGGATTACTTAAGGAAAATACAGTTACAGATTCCCATGGTCGGTGTCATATAGCGGACACCTTCCCTGGGTGGATAGTGTTTCATTGTCTTTATTTTTGTGCTTTGTCTCTTGCTGGAAACGTAATATGACAGCGGGCTGGTAATGCAGACTTGATTACTGGTCAGGGGCGTGAGTTTATGTAACTTTCAGGCTTTGGTCCTCTACGTTTTTCCATGGTTTCCTGAAGTGAATGCTGTAGTAATAAACCTTATAAATGACAGGTTAATATGCGTGGCATAAGAAGCGAATCCATGACTGTTTCCTGCGTTATCTGTTGCTAGATATTTTGGTTATTTCAGAATCATAACATCTACACTAATGTAAGTCTTTAAAAGTGGAATAATAAATTATGGTAAGAAAAACTTTGAACAAGAGTCCCCCAGCTAGTGCAATATCCTTATGAGGCTACGTTCTGAGAGCGACATCAGCCGAACTTACGAAGTAATGGCCCGAACTGGAGTCCACTGGTCTCAGTATTTATAAGCATAAGACCTACTTTTGTGTAAACATTCCCTTACAGTAGATACTCGAATTTGGGCTTAATTGTTGAAAGTTATCAGACATTAGGTTTACATTTGTTCGCGTTTTCGCTTACGATGTTCGGAAAGAAAGAAAATGCACAACACGGAATTTGTACCCGGTAATGCACATTTACCGTACCATCCTAATGGATACCTTGAATACGCGGTTCTCCCCGTGAAGTACCAAAAAGGGAGTTTCACGTTTTTATGTCTTTTTGTTTCAGTTTAGGCAGTAATGTTATAAACATACTACTTATGTTGAGCAGTGTTTACAACGCCGTCATTTCATATATTTTCCGGCAGGATCCATTACTGAGGGCCTTAATGTTGCGTCCATTTGCCTTGTTAGTATTAACGAAGACAGGTATGATATTTGTTACATCTCTCGTGGAAATGGAGCATTCGCTTCAGTTTTAGGAATGGACACACCGACAGATACACATGTGGGCCTTATACAGCGAGTACAGCTGTCTTATGGTCTAGAAACAATGAGGTGAAACTAAAATGCAGGGTGAAGTAACCGTCATACAGGAGGATTCAGGCTTTGAATGGAATTCGAATACGTAGTCTCGAATAGCGAAGTCATGTTGCGGAACTCTGAAGACTAGAGTTGAGTCTGTTTTGTACTTTGTTACAAATAAGGATCCTACAGAGGCACAGAAATCTAATTTCGGTCTTATTACCATGGCTAAAGCCCTGGGCTTATTTCTACCAAAACGCTGTATGAAATAGGTGGAAATGCTTGCAGAACATTGGGTTTTTGACTGATCGTGTCTGACTTGTGGGTACATAGAAGTTGTTGATCCTACTTACGTACAATTACGGCACAGTGGTTATTTTGTGTACCACCAGGTTTAACATATAGAATTTCCACATTCTGCCCACAGAGTGTGTGTATGCTATATGCATAGTTCTCAGAACAAGCAATTGATTACGACTGCATACAGCATGAGCAGTTTTTGTAACCGAGGCACGATGTGTTTTCTGTGGGGTACGAAATGAATCTCAAAATATAATTGTGGTTAATTTTTGTCTATATGGGGTCAGTGGAGTGTGCTAATCGGTCTGAAGACTCAGTCCCCTCGGAAGTATGGCTATTGCGGACTATAGTACAGTTTGCGTTACATGTATAGGTGTAAGTTTTGAAGTTTTCACGGCGTTGAGTGTTGAGGTTGTGATTTTGAGTTGTGACACCCTGTAGGCTTGGCGGTGGGTACGAATTCTGGGAGGAGTGTATTGCGACCGGGATTGCACGGTGTCACAACCCAGAAGATCACAGTTTGCTTAATGACCAACATTAGCATGCCACATAAATTTATTTCCATTATGATTTTAACACATTTGCAGATGTCATTAATTTGCATTTTAAAAATCCCAAAATCTAAAAGAAATGTCCTTACATTCTATAGACCTGATCACAATGTGACACTGGGCGAAGTATCATTTATCTTTGTTTAAATAAATTTTTTCCCACAAACATCCGTATTTAGTTTCAGTTAAACGTATTTTTAGAATCTTTGCCGCAAAGTGAACAATGTATTTTTATATATTCTGTTTTAATTACCTTGAAATTAAAATATTTATATTTTGTTTTAAGAAGTGGGAGTAGCTTACCGTTACGTTGTAACCATGCATTATAACCACGCCATTAGAAGCCCGATATTTTGGAGTTGGTTCGTGTAGCAGCGTGGAACACTTAGTTGCACAGTCCGAACGGGAAGTGTGTGTTTCTTCTTTTGCTAGACGATGACTGCTGTTTGGCAGTGTTGCGACTGACAGAGGATGTGTGTGTTTGAATATTGGCTCTGAAATTGGAATACGCTCGTACCAGATATGTATAGTAGCAGAAACAAGCGCCTAAATAATGTTTGCAATGGTTTTGTTTAGAAGAGAGTTGCAAGCACAAAAGAACACCATTCAAGCCGTAACTACTCAGTAGAAATTGTACGTATTTGTACGTGCATACAGTGTAATAGAACAGAAGGTAATAGGTGGAATTATATCGCCACAGTTGGAGTAGAAATATTTACGACAAATGTAACTCCAAGAGTGATTAGAATCTGAATGAAAATTTAGTGTAATTTAATACGATCTCTTCGAATGTAATTACCTGATATGTTTATGGATTCTTTGTGAAATCGCGTTTTTAATGTCACTAAAATAACAAAATTAATTGATTTGATTTGTATTTACGTCACTTACCCGTGAACTGTATCAATGATTATGTTTGAATTCACGAACATAAAATAAATTAGAACGTCTCTGTAAAAGGTTTACCCATCAATTATTCAGATATTTTCATTTAAAACAGTGCAGCTTTTAACAGAAGTGATTAAATCTGATTAAATAATTAAACGGTGTGTAGGCCTGTGGATAACAATATCGCTATAATCGATTTATTCGTGGTGTACAATTTAGACCAGTGGTTCTCAAACTTTTTCGCTGGAGTACCACTAAATATAATTTAACACCAATATTTGTCTTTGGTATTGAAATAAAAAAGCTGAAATTGGAAAGACTGGCTGACAGCAGAGATAACTTATATAGCATCGGCAGGAGTGCTGTGTATTCGCATAGTGTATGTGGCGCATGTTTGTTTACTTTTTAAAAATTTCATTTTTTTATGTTTTTTTATCTGGTAAAGTCGGCGTACCAGAAAGCAATGTTTGCCCTACCAGTAGTGGTTCGCGTACCACAGTTTGAGAAATCATGGTTTAGACCAGGTGTCTTCAACCCGCGGCCCTCTGGATATTTTTGTGCGTCCCCAAACAAATTTTGAATTTTGAGTGTAGAAAGTGTAATTAAAATAAATGAATGGTAAATAATATTCATTCTGAAATATTTTAAAATTTGTACTAAAATTTTAAACGTATTTTTTGTTTTTAATATATGAAATCTCGGTTAATGTCGTAGTACATACTGCAAGACTACAGTAAGGAGTGTTCGCAGGGCAGTTAGTAAGCGGCGACAGGTTAGTGAAAAATAAACAGTGCCAACTTTCTCACTGAAAATGAACTTTCTTATGCTTCTGAAATTGTTGAGACATGTCAGTTAACAATATTAAGAATAAAACTTACATTTTTAGATTCTGAATATGTATCTTTTTTCTAATTGAATCTAAATCCCTCTGAGTTGGCATAGCTGCTGCATTCTTTTTCTAGAAATATTCTTGTGGGAATAAGTAAATAATAAAAAATAAATCGTAAACCATAAATAAATAAATAAATAAATAATAAAATAAAATTGTTCTATGTAGGTTGACGTAGAGAAATTTCAGTGGGCGTGTCGTGCCATAAAAGGCAAACTTTACTATGTAAAACGCGAATGCGGCCCGCGAATCTTTCTGCCATTAAAATGTGGCCATTGAGCAGGTAAAGGTTGGAGACCTCTGGTGTAGACTATAATAGAACAACTGTATTGTCTTGCTTTATCAAAATCTTGGGATAAGTGTGAATGTCTGAACATTTGTAACTTTTCGGACATGGAACATAAATATTTATAATCGCAACGGGTATTTTTCACGGCTTGTTGCAGATAATCCATATTTAGTGAAGATTAATCATACAGAAACACTGTAACTTCTTAATACGAAGCTTGTTGGCTGTAATACGAAACATTGTGAACAGACTTACGCCAAGGATTGAAACATGAATGGTATAAATCTGTCACACCTTACCCTTTTTCGGTGGCCCATAAGCATCATCTAATTTATAGTATAGTGTACTTTGAAAACACGAAATACGCATGTAATAATGCGTTCAACTGTATATTATTCATACCGTGCCTAATCATTAAGCAAGCACCAGGTCATACCAACTAAAGCACAATGCATCAGTTGGTATGAACTAGAACTTGCGTAATGCGTTCAGCATATTCGCAGTCCCGCATGAAACAGCGCTACCAAGCACGTAAAACTTGCGCGCGCGTGTGTATAAAGACTTTAATGTGTCATACAGAAATATGTATGACAGAGGCCTACCCTTTGTCCAGGTGGTACTGGATAAACAATAGTCTTACCTCTAAATTAATGCGATTGGTTAACATTGATGCGTGACTTGTCAAAGATGGCGGATAAAGTAATGTATTTCTTAGCCTCCTTCATTCCTTTCACACACACACACACACACACACACACACACACGCGCGCGCGCGCGCGCGCGCACGCACACACACACACACAATCTCCTTTCGTACTTTATTCTGTATCAATTCACATTCCCCTTTTTTTTCTGCCCTGTCGTCATTTCTGTCTCTGTGTCGTTTCAACGGTAAAATATGGGTTAGTTCGTGATTTTCCGGTATGTTGGCTGCGGCTTTAAAATCAAATGCTGGGTTTTCTCCGAGAACGACAGAATCGTGATTTCTGTCCCTCTATCATACTAGCGGCGCTGGGACTTCTGCGGCCTAAAATAGTTACGATGTTCCCAGAGTCCTAGCCTAGTAACGGCACAACAATCGAGTGTTGGGTATTCGTTGAGCTACGTCTATCCTTACAACCGTCGAGCGCAAGAGGGACTACATTTTGTGTACGCACTGCTGCTACTACTACTACTACTACTACTACTACTACTACTACTACTACTACTTTCTAATATTTAATACGGCCTCCATAATTTTAAAGTTGTTTTCGAATCCGATGTTTTGCATCTCGCGAACCACCTACTCGTACACGGACGCAGGATGAAGTGGACATATGGACATTCAATTCCTTGTAGCTAAGTAGGGGCTGTGTACCCGTGACTTTTTGAGCGGGTTATCGAACGTCCTTCGAAAATATGTCGCTGGTGGCTAATTGTGTGTGATCTAAAATCCTCAACAATGAGGCGGTCTAGGCCCGACTTCGGCTATACGTTGTGTACACATTTGACCATGACAGAAGTTGCATTTGTTTGAACGATTAAACACAAAAATCTGGAATTTAATTGTGAATTTGTAACTATTTTATTTTACGGTTGACGTATTGGAACTGTCGAAAGTACAGAATTTAAAATTACATTAGGTAAATTCATTACATTTATTGTCTTACTTCTGAGTCTTACAAGAACAGGCTTATTGTTTCAGAAGTTCCAGACAGTATAGGGAGATTCGCTGACAGTTTACGTTGTCTTAACACACCGTCTTTCAGAAACCAGCCCACAAAAGTAAAAGAATCAAACCTCACAGCGTTGGTTGATCCCACACTCAACGAAGAGTATCGATCCACTATATAGATACAGTGTCAAAGTTTTGTCTTCTGATATATGTGGTAATATACCCAGGTCTTCTTTGTATTACCAGGTCCTACCCAACGGTTTTAAACTTATGAGTTTGTATACGACCCGCAAATAACTCTATGAGTTTACTTGGAAAGCTGGCTGCAGTGTTAGTTGTAGGAGAAGAGGGCTGTACGCCCGATGATGGGTTGTGAACAAACAGCGCGGTGATGACGACACGTGGCCCTTGAAGATACCTGACGACTCGATTACTCACCGTCAGTTGATATGAGACTTTTCAGCCTAGTCTTTTCTTCTCTTCTCTTTTGCAAAACACAAAGTAGATGAAGCATGCTTGCTGGCGTTGTATTTGCTTCACTTTACTCTTTTAAAGAAATGTTTGTAAAACCGGAAGTTTTTCACAACTGTCACTTAAAACAATATAGGCGTACAATTCTTGGCTTGTTCAGTTATAATGACCTCTTTTACAGCATTTGTGAGGTATGTTAAGTGATCGCGGTTGTATGAATAATTTTATGCTGATAGGAACTATAATTTAGGTTGAACTGTTACAGATTTTCAGGTGTGGGCCGTCTGCAAAGTTGGATTGTTGTTTCGAACTTGGCTGACTCCATATACGTTAATTTTACCCGTAACACTCGAAACGGCATTGTTGTGCGAGTTAGGCCTGTAAGGGATATTATAGAGATTGCCGCACGTACATAAGGTAACTTAAATGTAGTCGAACCGACGCACAAGGCTGGTGTATGTGTCTGGTCACATTAGAATTTTTAACGTTGTCGTGTGCTGGCACATACCGTTCTGTTTACTGATGAGTTTCTTAAGTGAGTGGTTGGAAATCAGAACACAACCATAGAGACAGATGAAAACAAAACTTGAAAGTTTAATTCTCATAGTCATTAGTGTTGTAGTCTAGTTCCGAAGTGCAGTTACATGCAACTTAAAGCTGTCATTTGCCGATTATTTATAACTTTGCTATTGTTTACTGGGGTTTTGTGTCGGACTAGTTATAAATGACGCGCAGAAACATTCTTGATAACCTTTACCTTCTCCTATCTAATAAACTAAGTAAGAATATTCCAGGAAATGTTGAAATCTTTGCCAAAGGATCTCGGCCTTCTCTAAATTCAAAAGACTCCTTGTGAAACCTTACCGCTTGTCCGACTGATGCTCTTTTTTTTTTAGAGAACCATTAACCTATTTAAACCGTCTACAAACCAGTGGATAATGGCTTTGTTTCATCCAGTACTGAAGACTCCTTTGACAAGAGATGGAGAGCAAATATAGCTGTTGTCGTACTGCTGTTTTCAAAACGGCTGGGACCATCTGCCCTCAAGCAAGGATTCGAACTGATAGAAGTCTGTTGTCGCATTCAGCTCTGAATAACTTCTAAAAAGAATTTTGCAAGAAATGAACAATGGCCTGTGAACATGGTGCCACGTTGGAATGACAATCATAAGGCCAGAGAGAGTATTTGATATTTTTCGTATGTGTTACAGTAACTACAAGGAGTTTTGGAAGTACTGTTGTAGTAAAAGTTTTCTTCCATTGTTATTTGAATTCAGTATTAATAATTGCCTTAAGAACATTTTCTGTGACAGTACAAAAGGGTTACGATGCAGATGACATTGTTAAGTAGGCGTACCCATGAAGCTTCAGAACAATTGTAGGTGCAACCAATGAACCGTCCACAACAAATTACTTGTAGTGCTGTGGAACTGTGCGTAGAGATTGGAATGTTCCGACAACATGTAATATACTGTTAAAAGTTCTGATGTATTCAAATTGCGAATTATGTACTTTTCACAGTTTCCAGATAAATATAGAGAACAAGGTTTATTTCGTGTAACGTTAATTTATGTTTTCCGTTTAGATAATATATGGAGTTGTTTTCAGTGAGTGCGCTAAAGAGACGTCTGGGTGGATGGGGTCATTTCGGTATATGAGTGGGAACCATATAAGTAGGCCTATATGCCTGTGATTTTATGTCGCCTTTGTCAGTAGAATGTTTGTCAAATGTTTCTGAATTTAAAGTGGATTTAACCAATAATCGTGGCATATACAACTGGAAGCGTCAGAGCGGTCTCCCTAATGTGATTGTAGTAACATCAAGCTACAAGAAGCTGCTTTGATCAACCACTGGTAATGGAATTTTGAGGTTTAGTATTGCATGTAGCACAAGGGTGAAACCGAAAATGATACTCATACAGTGTCCCCGAATTCTTATCAGAACTTATCTAACACAGCAGTGTAATAATAATAATAATAATAATCATCATCATCATCCAGTGTCCTTACTTCACAGCAGTTTAGCTGATTCTCAGAAGAGTGTAGGTCTCACTGACCAAGCACATCTTATTCACTGTTCTGCCAAAAACATTATTATTATTATTGTTATTATTATTGTGGTTGAAATTTCGTCTTATATCTGAGTAAAAAATTATACTTAATAGCGTAGCAAAGGATTTGTTGATGATAGTAAAGGTGATATTTAACGTTCTCACGAAAGTGAGTATGGAGGTACCTTTCTTTGTGATTTGACGCATGTAATCTGGTAGTTTACCGACGTTTCAGAGGAACCTGCTGCCTCCATAGTTAGAGAAAATGTATCCTCTCGTCTACCGTTTGCCTCCATTTTCAAAATAGTTTTTGATGCTGGGATTTAGCAGGTTCTGTAGAAATTCTGTAGGCTTCTACCAAACTATACAGCGTCACATACCAGAAGATAGCATATTCAGTTATAAGGACGTAGGCCCTGTATTTAAGCCAGCCATCTGTTGTAATGTCGACGTTAAGAAAGCAAACGAATATTCCTTTGGCAAGATATTAAAAAGTTTTGTTTTTGGTGTACATATAGGCAAATGAAATGCGTTCTTAATGTGTTATCTTATTAAACCCATATTAATAACTTCCGCAACACAAGCTGTGTCAATTGTACAGAGAGTTGTTTTCGTAAAGCGGGACTGAGTACTGCAGAGTGGCAGCGCATCGGTCGTTATGCAGCAGTGCCGCTCTGACCGGCTTCGTAGATTCTATGCGGGGGTTATGTGTTCGAATGGACACTCTCTATAAGATATAAGCTAAGTATCCCATGGGTAGGTGTGTCTGTAACGTTTATTTAAGAAATTCTGCTCTTAGAATAATATATGTCCAAATATGTAAAGTCGGAAGTCGAATTAGTGCGAAGGTAGCATATACGTACAGAGAGCTGAACGGAACAAAGTGAGTTATTACTTTGGAACGGTTAAGTGTGCCCGCAACCAAGAGCAACCTTTCTTATTAAAAAATAATATATGCGTGCGACTATCTTGTTTTCTTGATATCGAAACGGATCATTATTAGCCCTCATGTAATTCCAATTCGAAACGAAAACTTGTAATTAGTTTAACAAGCTAATTTCTCAAAGTCGGACAATAGAGATTCATTTCTCTGTTGTTACCGCACGAACTTGTTTGTAACTTGGCAATTGGTAACGTAAATACAATTACATATGTCTTTAATTTGGTTAATTGAAACTAAACTCTGTGAACTTGTTTGCTCTGCCTATGATGTAGATAAATACCTACCCGCAGCCTCTTAGAGTTTGGTAACGAGACAATTAGGATACGATGCGCATGACAGCTAATTTAAAGCTAGGCCTGTAGTGTAGCTCGAAGCACTAATTACCATGGAAACACTGCTCTTGTGTTTACGAGTTCGATGTTTACAAATGAGGCGTCTAGCCTCACGAGGCTGTAAAGAGGACGGCCAACACACAACATTGCCAGGAAATGTTTCGGCTACTTTAACTTGCAATATTTTCTTTTTCTGCTAGCGATGACAAAAATAGTTCTCTGTGGATGGGACAGCTGCTTCCTTCGTAATTGGAACCAGGACTGTATCGAGTTTAGTTAAAGAATGCAGTTGTTTAAGTAGAGATGTTTATTTTATTGCCGCACCGAACACGGAATCTTCATCGCATAGAATGTGTGCATCCACTGGCATGGCCCGTGAGAGGTGTGGTGCGCAGGACAGCGATTAAAGCAATGCGCCGTATTACAAAACTAGTTTAGAATCCTCTCAATACACCCGTTTATATTATTTTGGAATCGATAAGGTTAAGGTGTCTTCCTTGCCTAAGCATCGCATCATGGAGGCATGTACAGAGGGGCGCAACAGTCAGCTTCGTACGGCCTGTTGTTAAATATTGGATGACAAGTGATCTTTGCTTGATCCTGTAGGTTTTATAACAACAGTAGTCAATTTTGAACGTTACTGTCTCACGGGATGTTACCCTGTTCCACTCTTTCCACTCTAGACTTACTTTTCTACCTTGAAGATGGAGGATATTTTTCTTTATGGGCGTCGCTGACCAGACGCGATTCGTTTTTGTAGTCACTGTGTTGAGAATCTGAGATTTCAAATAAGTAATTAACTGCAAGGAACCCATTAGAATGTTAATAGGGCCTACGCAGCCAGTCCAGAAACTGGCTGCTTTTTTCTAACCATGATGGCGTTCATAACCGTGCTCACGAAAACCCACCATTGAACCCTACCTTAAGTCAGTTGCCTACAATTCATACCCTGACGTTCCGGTTCTTTTAAAAACGGTTTTGAATTATTCTCCAATCTATTCCAGATTCCCCGTGTTTATTATGTTGATAATATCCGAGCGAAATGTTCATGCCTTACTTCTCCCCCCCCCCCCATACATGTCTCATATCCCGTCCATATTATCTTGAATTTAATCAACCTCACAGATAAGTGAAGAGTACAAATTACGAAGATCTTCATTATGTAATTTCTGTGCCCTCCTGCTGGGAAGAAGAATGGCAAATATAAATTAGTTTCGTGTTGAAGTTATGGGAAGCCTAAATTAAACAATTGCTTTATTATTCACTTTATAACGTGTTATAATCTGTTTTGCTTTCTACAAACTTCATACTTTTCCTTAATCTCGTATCTTCTTATTGTGCAGGCATTTAAATATCATCAACAGTTTAATTTCTGCAGTCATTAATTTCTTCCATGTTCATCTTACGTATTATATCCCGTCCAGAATGCTTC
This sequence comes from Coptotermes formosanus, assembly GCA_013340265.1. Classification (NCBI taxonomy): domain Eukaryota; kingdom Metazoa; phylum Arthropoda; class Insecta; order Blattodea; family Rhinotermitidae; genus Coptotermes; species Coptotermes formosanus. The sequence goes on along the minus strand of BLKM01000736.1, from coordinate 437,087 downwards.
ATAATGTACTTTGGATATTTTGGCTGTTGTGAAAATTTGTAATACGCGACGTCCTCAGTTCATTCACATGTTTTATAGTGTGGTAGCATAGACCTGTGTAATGCACATCGTTTTAATTTTTTGAAATATTAATAACCCAGCACTTAATTTGTGATTTTATTAACCCCCTTTTGATATTGCACTTTTTCGTTTTTGCTATGATGCGTTTTCTTTTGTCTCCTTTGTGTACCTCACGTGTATTCTTTTTGTCTTATTACTTCTTATTTATTCCATATTTCAAGCCACTCTTTGCTCTTATTTTAAGCCCTGTACCACGGATTTACCAATCTGCTGCCCGCCAGTTCGTGGTGTGCTGCCCTCGGCCACACTTGAAAATTATTTAAACACTAAAGAAAATTACGCGGTAGTTTAGGCAGTCAGGTATACCACTAATTGCGGCCCGCGAACCATTGCACAATGACGCTTGTGGCCCCATGCCAAAAAGGTTGGACGCCCCTGCCTTATACCCGTGACTTAACAGCTTCCGTTATTCGTATTATCATTTAAAGACCTCCTGTTTTTGACCGTACGTAGTCTGAAACTACTACGTCATCAGAATACCTGATAGTCCGTTGAATACACAGTCATCTCATCATATTCTCGTGGCAGGTGTACCATGAAGATAGTTTGTTTTCGACTATTTTTAGATGCTTCTTGTCCACGGTGCTTTTAATTTTCGTCTTACTGGTCACAAAAAATTATCCGTGTATGTATCAGCTTCCCTGTATCCTTTCTACACTGTCTATTAATTTAACATTTACAACGTAGGCCTACAGTCGGTAACGGATTGACTGCCTTGGTGATTGTCACATATTTAAGAATGCAGCACAACTCGGTTATAGCGTTATGAAGGGGACTGAATGTTTTGTGTCGTTAAAACCAGTGTCGTTATAACCGAGGAGTATAGTGTTACAGTTAACAGTGGATAATTAATTGGTACCACAGAATATCTGACGTTATAGACGAGGTATCGCTTAAACCGATGTCGTTATAACGGGGTTCGACTGTATTCTTGTCGCTGAAGAAATATTTTGCTCTCATTTTATCAATAATACAAAATTTATTAGCTGATTTCTGTTATGATTAAAATATTTTCTCGCTTATGCCCTCTTTGCATTCAGATTGGCTTTCTATTCTTGCTTTAAAATCTGCAGTTGCAGTTTTGGTATTCTAAAATTGTTGTTTGTTCTATCTTGAAATATTGTTAGTTACTATACACATGTTGGTTGCTTCAAGGCCGTACACTTTTCAGTACTGCGTAGCTTTCTTCGAGGTATCCTACAGCTTACTGTCAGATTTGGTATAATTCATATGTAATGCAGTTTTTGCCACAGCTTGCAATAAGCCGACGTTCGAGTCACGCTAGTGGCCGATGAAAATTTCACCTTGCGCTTTCTGTCGCAGGGATCGGCGCCAAATTGATTATGGCGGGTGAAGTGGGTGAGAGGTGGAAATGCACAGTTTATGTCTTTATAGGACACTGCGTAATCGTTACAGGTTCAATTTTAAAAATCCTCAGTGAAGGATACTGAAAATATCAGGCGCGGCTTGTGGTCAGAATGTTAGTACCCTAACACCCTGTAAATTTAGGGCCCATTGAATTTGTCAAAACCGAAGTTTGAGCCCTTCCAAGCTTAGCGTTCAAATTCCCTGATGTTTCGAACAAATTGCATTAACTGTCCGATCCCGGTGGCCGCGCGGCCTAAGGCATGGGTCTGCGGGCGTTGGCTTCTGGGATTGCGGATTCGAATGCCGCCGGGAGCATGCATTTCTGTATCTTGTGTTATATGTTGGTAGAGGTCGCTGGGACAGGCCGCTTCCTCGTGTAAAGGAGTCCAGCCGAGCGTTGTGTGTGTGTGTGTGTTTCTTTGTGATCAGATGCAACAGTAAAGCTGTGGACTTAAGATGAGTAGGTAGAAGAGGTCAGACTCAAGAAAGAAAGAAAGAAAGAATAACGTAACTGCATAATTAAATACAAAAAATGAGTTTTGATTAATTATGTGGCTATTCCATTTTCCTTCGCAGGCACCAAGGCACCTCCTTTTTTGTTTAAATGCGAATTTTAAGGCAACCTATGTTCGTGTATAAAAAGTAGTGGCTTGCCTGGTTTTTGAACCATTGCTTCCCTTTTTTGATTCATTAGTATTTTTGTTATTGCGTTCTGGCCACTCTCTTGTGGCGCATCTGTATCAGCCGTGTGTTTATCATTGCGTTATGCTGTGTTCAATTTTATTTTGTGATGTTAATCATATTACAGTGCAGTGTTCCAGTGATGTAATTCATATTAGCGCTCGTGAGATATGTTGCGAAGAACTCCGAAATTTTGATGTCGCTGCAACCACATAATTTGTTTTATCCCAGAATTCACGAACTTTGCCGCATCGCTGGCCATTTTCATTGCAGCCGTCTGTCTAGTATTTAGAGCGTGTAAGTAAATTACTTTTTAGTTGCGTTCGAAGAATTGCGAGAAGCTACCCTTAGGTTCGCCATGTCTGTCTTGTCTGTCTGTCCGCGTGGAACAACTCAGCTTTCACTGGACGGGTTTTCATGAAATTTGATATTTGAATGTTTTTGGAACAAGTGCCTAGAAAATTCAAGTTTCGTTAAAATCTGACAAGAATAACGGGTACTGTACCCGAAGACCTACGTACATTTATGTTCGTTATTCTTAGAGTGAGAAATGTTTTGGACAAACGTTGTAGCGCAAATCAAACACATATTTTAGGTTCAATCAATTTTTTCCGACAGTCGGTGCCATTTATGAGATAGTGGTAGAGCCAGATATGCCACAGATGACAAAGTAATACGACGCACGACCTGTGCATGCTGGATAACTAAGGCTACACACACACACACACACACACACACACACACACACACACACACCGCACGCACGCGCACTCGCTGTCTCGTAATATTAGTACTTACTGATTTCTATGGCAAGAATATTTACGCGAACCCGCCTCAATGTTACTTTTTCATACACTGTCTGTCGTGTTACTTTCTTGGTCCCTTTGCGAAAGCCTCAAACCGAGCAGGCGGCTGTGTTTGTAGCCTGCGTACTCTTGTTTGTAAACTGCCATTTTCGAATGTCTGCCGGGACACCGGTTATTCTGACTGGGTGAAAACAGGTTAATGTTGCTTAGGACAGTAAGTCCCATGTGACGTACCATACCAAACCCTTAAATCCATTCTGTTCGCAAAGTATAGTATAACTTGATGTCAAAGCAGGGGTGCATTCCTACGTGTAATAACAATTCTGCTCTGAAAGGCATGATTAGGTTAAAGCCAATATGAAAAATAAGGTAGGTTGTGGATGTATTACATCCTTTCGAGTGAGATACGTGATATTCGAGATGTCTCATTTGTGTGGCGTGTTATTATCCTCGAAGCTAAGTTACCCATGTTCACGAAATTTCGTACAGCTGGCCGGTACTCTGATATTACCGAGTCTCACATATAGCCTCATTAAACTGACACTTGTAACTGGAGTATGAAGGGGCAGCTTATCCGTGACGCTTTATATTACAAAGATGGAGAGAGAAGCACCTAAAGGGCCGTATTTTTTTTCCTAATTAAGAACATATACGTCTTAGGACCATCCTTGTTACAAAAGAACGAAGCAAGAATAGCAAGAGTTGAATCACTAAAGGAAACTGCTGAAGTTTCCTTTGCAGAGTTGAAGAGTCATTACCTTCACCACCACCACCGCCATCACCGGGAAAACCACGACGACAACATTGACGCTTATAGCTGATATCATAAGTTAAAACTTGGGGAACGTTCTTATAAATTAATTTCGCACAAAGGAAAATGTAATATTTTAATTCCACCTGCACGAATTTATTTTGTTTTTTAAGTCACCTGCTTCATCACCTCATCGATTTTGTTATGGCGAAGTTGGTTCACGTAACACCACACTTCAGACATAGCTACATTTGGGTCGTGTTCACTTCGAATCTCGCCTGGGACGTGGATTATCTTGACAGTCTTTTTGTGGTTTTTCTCACTCCCTACATCTAAATGCTGGGATGTTGCCGTGAAGTATGCCACGACGCTTACTGTCACAGCCTTTTGAATTCACTGTTCCCCATAACTGGTAGTTAAATAAATTGGGTGTAATAAATTAGTGACTTTAAATAAACAGTATAATTTCGTCAGCTGAGACGCTGCTAGTATGGCAGTGCTCTCTAACATGGGAGTGTAAGTCCATTGCCTAGGTTTCTGAACGGAAGTGAAAATATGGTAGGAACAGGTTTAATGTAAGTATAAATTCGCGGGGGGTTTAGCTGAAGAAGAAACCCACATACCAACGGAATCTACTGCCCCCATAAAGTTAGCATCAAAAGACGACGTTGCCTGCAAATTGCTGTCATAACCTTAAAACTTGTATGTTCCGCCTTGTGCTTTTACTTTAGATGACCATTAAAAGTAGCTGTTTTGCCTTCAAAGTTTATTATATATTTGTAAATTAAACATTTTTTTCTTCGACCCGTCGATTATGTATAATTAGTATGCCCCCCGCCCCCCAAGTACCATGAATTTGTGAAGTAAGAACTCGTGTTTTTGTTTGGGAGTACCATGTATAACCATTTAATTTGAAGATTTTAAGCGATTAGAAATACTTTTGCATGCGTTCTCTTCTATCTGTACTTTGGCACGTGTGTATATTAACCTTTTAAAGCCTAGCGGTAACTTTACATACAACCGGGTTTAACATTAAAAAATTCTACGTGGTGCCCACATTGCGTTTATGTGTTTTGTACGGATCTCAGAACAAACAGCAACTTTTGCCTTATAAAACATTAAGAGACTGGCTTTTACAACCGAAGTGGAGAGTGTTTACAGCGCGGTACGCACTGAGTCCTTATATAAAACAGATACGCTTCGTCTTTAAAGGGTTAAAGTATTTAACTACCCAGCTTCCGTGCTTTTGAAGCCTAGCGCCCAATTTTGCGTACTGTCGGTGAATCAGCTGCCCTGAATGCTATGAACACCGCGTATCGCAGCGAAGTACGAAATGTACGTAAACGTAACATTTGAGGCGTGTTCGCACCTTTGCATCCTGGAATATTCTCCGTTGTTCAAACCATTTAATCAACTGTTGCTACACTTTGTTTTTTTTTGCTCTTCACAATCGTGTATGTACATATTGGAGAATGATATTACTATTGATAAGTTCTATTGTATTTCTTTGTATAACTTATTGTTTGTGTGTGTACATGGATTTTGGCTCTGATAAGTTAATCGGTCATACGTAACCTCAAAGTATTACCCCTTCGGTGTATTTTGTAATTCTTGAGTTACTACAGTATTTATTGTACAGCTGGTAGGCATATTCAGGATCTGCCTCCTCCAAATTTCGTATTCCCAGACATGAGCACGAAATATTAAATATCAGTGCACGTTTTTATATTTGGTAATTATGCGTGATGTAAATCGAATGAAGAAAAAGCTGATAATTACGTAGGAGCATGACGAACGACACGAAGCCTATGTTGCTGGATTGTTACGTCGCGCCACAGTATGTGGCGCTGTATTATATAAGTAAACGTAATCAAGTACAAAACAGCAAATGTTAAATGTTGTAAATGTTCTTTTATTAACCTTTTAAAGCCTAGCAGTAACTTTACATACCACCAGGTTTAACATTAAGAAATTCTACGTGGTGCCCACATTGAGTTTATGTGTTTTGTACGGATCTCAGAACAAACAGCAACTTTTGCCTTATAAAACATTAAGAGATTTTTTTTTATAACCGAAGTGGAGAGTGTTTACAGCGCGGTACGCACTGAGTCCTTATATAAAACAGATACACTTCGTCTTTAAAGGGTTAATGCCCTTATTACGGGTCACGAAATCGCATCTGTCCCATTTTAACCAAACTTGAATTTTGTGCCACACATTTTGGTAAAAATCCCCAATGTATTGTTTCACCAAGCAGTGTCCAGTGGGGCCGAGTTGTTCCATGCAGTTGGACAGACTGACCGGCATGACGAAGCTGTCTGAAATTGTTTAAGAACGTTTCTAGAAACGCACAATGTTACAGCACTGTGTAATTTTATTTTAATGGTGGACTAACATTTGTACAGTATAAACTCGAAGGAGGATTGCAAAATTTTATAGGAGGCGGTATAGATCAAAGGCGTAATCAAATATCGAACTCTGGTCTCTTACCTTGGTTAAAAGAGACTTGCTGCAGTTGAAATATTCTGTTAGTGCAGGATTTTCGCGTTGCTTGGACCATTTGTGTTTCTTTGCGGAGGAGAAATTCCACCAGAAATCAACAGTGATCTAGTAACAAACGCAGTAAACGAGTTTCAAATTGAACGTGGTACGTTTCGTGTTTGTTCAGGCTCTGTTTTGCTTCATGGAAGAGCTTAAAACACTTTCAACGTCCTACAGACAGTGTTCAGTAAAACCACTTGCAATGCCTGTACGGTCATTCAGTCTGACAGTGCAAAGAAGAATGATGTTCTTTTGGTGAACCTTTGTTATGAGTGCATTTCTTGGAATCCTTTTGTAATGCTCCTGCGTGGTGTGCACAAATGAATGCAGCTATTAGAAGTAGTATTGGTGAGGGCTGTTGCGGACTTTGTGTATTACATTGGCGGATTCCGGTCGGCACGCGGTGTAAGGCGTGGGTCTGCGGCCGGTCGCTTGCTGCGATTGCCGGTTCGAATCCCGCCGGAGGCATGGATGTCTGTTTTGTGAATGTTGTATGTTGTCGGTTAGACGTTCCTGCGACGGGCCGATCCGTCGTCTAGAGGAATACTGCTGAGTATGGTCATGTGCAACAGTAACCCTCTACACCTACAATGAGTAGCCAGAAAGAGGTCAGTGTAAGGAACGAAGTAGAGTGTTGTATTATTTGAAAATAGAAAACAGTCATAAATTTGAATTATGCATTTAACACGAAGTTTCGAAACGTGTTAGGAGGTACGGATTTAAATACCGTGTCAAAAATTATTGAAAGTTAATTTGTACTTGGAGTTTAATGGAAGATTAGGAATATAGTGCAAGTAGTAAGGCTATGTGTGTACAGTAACAGTTGTTGACATTTTCAGGAAGAGGAATGATTGTTGATATCTTGAAGTGATTTAACCTTTTACAGCCTAGCGGCAACTTTACGTACCACCAGGTTTAACATTCAAAAATTCTACATTGTAGTGACATTGCATTTATGTATTTTGTACGTATCTCAGAGCAAACAGAAACTTTTGCCTTATAAAACATTACGAAATTGGTTTTTATAACCGAAGTGGAGAGTGTTTACAGCGCGGTACGCACTGAGTCCTTATATAAAACAGATGGGCTTCTTCTTTAAAGGGTTAAGATACGAGAAAGGAAGTGCTGACCGAACTACAGTAATCGCAGTAAGAAAACTTGTCACAATGGAAACCATACTTATGAAAATTACAGGACAGCGGCAACTTTTCTTACTTTGTATTAATTATTTACACGGTTTTGCTGTGTGTGCCGAGATTTGGATATTTTGAGTACTTTCTGTAGTAATTTCAAGCGAATGTCAGAATTCTAAGCCTACCTTCCTGTCCACAAAATATTTCCCAACTTCTTTTCTTTTCAACTTTCCTTATTCTGTTCATCTCATCCAATGTCATTTGGCCGTACACAAAGCCTCAAGTAGAAACATTGCCTTTGTGACATACAAATTAAAAATTCCTTCTCTTTTGTTCGGCCGTTTCTTAACCGCTTCCCTTACATCCATTTCCCATCTTACCAGCCTGTTTCATGGCACATTTTACTGCTGATCCTTCTCTGTAGATCAGCTACGTATCCATCTTTAATTTTATTTCGGTCCTCTCTCTGGTTATTGCTAGGAGCTCACACAAGTCTACTGTACGAAGTGATATATTTGGTATTTAAAGAGTCAGAATAAATCCAGTCAAAACCAATCAATACATTTAGTTCACAGATCAGCTACATGTTTCGACCAAACATGGTCGTCTTCATCAGGCTGGCCACAGAAAGGCAAATGTATGCACAGTTTTACTGGGATTGAGATCCCAGTGCCAACATAGCTGTGTATACATTTGTCTTTCTGTGGCCAGCGTGATGATGATGATTATGATGATGATGATGACGACGACGATGTTTAGTCGAAACATGTAGCTGATCTGTGAGCTAAATATATTGTTGTGCTTTGACTGGATTTATTTTGTCTCTTTGATTGTCTAAGAACATGACGGGGATGAATTACCTAAACAGAGATTCGGTATTTACAAATCTTAGCATATTGCGGCGTCATGATCTTGAACAAAAGAGACATGTTGTAACATTCTTTCGCAGGAACTGAACATAATGACGCATGAAAGTAATTACTTTTTTGAAAAACTCCACATATTTTACATAGAGATGCTATTCAGTACTTTTGTAAGAAAGAAGCAGTTTTATCGTTTTCAAAACGACCAGAATGACAGACTTTTTTCTGCTCCAATTTAGAGGTCTATTTGTAATTGCGAGCAGACACCAAAGAAACAGGATACCGCAACGCAACGGAAACTTCTAAGAAACTTCATCTATTCCGAATAGGGAGCCATTTGCCCGATTAGCATGCGAACACTTTGGAAACCGATTTGTTGCTCACATCTTCTCATATTGGTGTGTAAGTCCGCCTTCATATGTGATAGCAATTTTTCAGTTTTGTGTGCAATAACATTATGCATATGCAAGTACATTGTTTCTGTGCAATTTAAGAAAGGAATCTGGATAAAGAACAATAATTTTCACTAGTATACACATATAATCTTACGCATAAATTCGAAATTATATGAGTTATAAGTGAAATTTCAGTGCATTGAGTAAACATTTGAATGTTTCTTTTGCACAGAATGTATTATATTTGGAAGTGCCAAAATTCCACATAGGCGCAAATTGCAACTCATAAAGGTAGTATAAGGAAAGCTGCGTCATATTTTCGGCCACTCCGTCCACAGTGGAAGCCCTGCTTTTGTGTGAAATAGCTGAAATCAGGAGGCGAAGGTTGAAAGGAACACAAAATTTATCGTCCCACCTTAACAACAGACTGTGTTAACAAGACTCTTTCACGCAAGGAAAGCCACACATTGAAATCGAGAAGTCACGAAATGTAGCATAGAGTGCTGAGGTAATTAGTATGTAACCTTACAGTAACAATAAAATCACGAATATGAAATTAACGGCGAAACCATCTGTAAAACATCTAACGCACTTGGATGATATTTCATGTCGAAATTTTGCTGATGTTCATATTTAACCCTTTAAAGACGAAACGTAATCTGCTTTATATAAAGACTCTGTGCGTACCGCGCAGTAAACACTTTCAACCTCGGTTGTAAAAAACGAATGAGTTGCTGATGTTTACGGTAAAAGTTGCAGTTTTTTTCGATATATGTACAAAACACATAAACGCGATTTGAGCAGTATGGAGAATTACTGAATTTGAACCTGGTAGTACGTAAAGTTACCGCTAGGCTTTAAAAGGTTAATGCAAACAGCAGAGTGAGCAAAGAGGTGAATAGGGTTCGTATTTTTACAGTTTACAGCCTTTAATTTAATTTGCAGCTTTGCATATAAAGGTGTGATTATGTACCTCATTTAGTGCAGTCAAATACGGCTTAGTTTGAGGCGTATAAAAATGTTGTTATGTTAAATTAATGTAATTTGTTTACTCTAGACGCATTCATCTGCGTCCTTTTATCTGGTTGCCTGTATCCATCGATGTATCAGTCAGTACGAATTATTCACACGTGTACGGGGGAACCGATATCATGTTAGTATACCGTAAATGTTCAAATAGTGTCCGGGGTCACTATTTGTAATTTCTGTGCCAATACCGGTGTACTGTTTGCAGCCCGACCACTATTTACATTTTATCGTGTTGTATCAGACTGGTATGTGGGAAAATGCCATCGCTTGCAGCCTCTTAGCTGGTATCTGGCTGAAATTTGCCCAGGTTAATATTTTGTTTTAGGAGTTTAGACGAACACATGCGGTACACAATAATTATATTCCAGTGGCTGCATTCCATGCACTCGTAAAAGGGGATAAATTCTCCTAAGCAAAGTCAATTCGAAACAGTATTCAAATATAAGAATTTTATGAAACTATTCCAAAAGAAAATGAGATAGGAATGAATTGTTTTCCTTTACTGACTTTTTCAGATAATTTCACACTATTTTTAGCTTTGAATTTTACAGGTCTGGTGTTACCCGTGTTATCGGAATCTCATCCATAAACTGTAAGATATATAACCAGAGTAAACATACATACATACATGTATACATACATACATACATACATACATACATACATACGTACATATATACATACATATGTACATACATTTCACTTCTAGGGTTTCTGATTTGCTTGAGATTATTCGTACAAAACGGAAGTGCTTTATTAGACTATGTAAGTTAAGTAATTCGTGACTGTCACGTTTTGTACATTTTTTATTCAGAGTGCCTAAATAAACACATGTGAGTCAGTCCTCATAGTTGGTCACTTGTCAAAATCTGTGAATTTTGACTTTACACTGTTGTATCTTAGCCGTTTCAAGACTGACTCACCTAACGTTTAACCACAAATGTATTCCCTGCCTCACGGACAGCACAGGCCCTCTAAAGTAGAAATACCAATAGGTTAGCGCAGAATTTCTTATCGTTTCAGCTTGGGTTACGTAGAGATACTGCTGGATTTGAAATGGTTAAATTTGTAGATAACATTTTAACGTACGTTCTAAGCGATCAGCTGTTTTTACTCCTCCACAGAAAGCACAATTCGAATTTCAAAGCTTTACTAAAAGACGGCTCATCGTACAAGCAGTTGAGGACAGTACGAATTATGGAGGTCATTAAAAATGTAGGGAAGTATTACTTGAAAGAATTTTCGGGGCGGTGAATATGAATAAATGTCCATGTACAGCAGTACAGAGAGACTTTCTGAACGCTATACAGCTGGCTTTTGCGTACATGTTCGCAGCGTCATAACTTGAAAACCCTGTGGGTCAATATTCAGGGACACACTTCCTGTACTTACTTAACGTCTGTACGTTCACATGATCAGTACTGTGAAGAATGGAATTACAATTTACCAACCGTAAGCTTTGTCTTCTTCTTCTTCTTCTTCTTCTTCTCCTCCTCCTCCTCCTCCTCCTCCTCCTCCTCCTTCTCCTCCTCCTCCTCCTCCTTCTCCTCCTCCTCTTCCTCCTGATCCTCCTCCTCCTGATCCTCCTCCTCCTCCTCCTCCTCTCTTTCACGGCTTAGGTTTTCGACCTGTTCCGGCTTTATTCCCATTAAGAGTTGTGTCTACAATGAGCATTAGCACTGCGGCTTGTGCAGTTACAAAGACCATAGCTAAAAAATACGTGTATTCCAGTTGTCTAGCACATCTTTGCACACTTATTTTTCTGTTTGTCAGAGACATATTATTTTTCAGACCCCTTACCATTTTACACCAGCCATTTCGTAGTGTCCGTATGTCTGTTGTCGATTGCGTTACTTTGTACAGGCCTCAGCCGAAGACCGTTTAGCCATGTGTTGTATGGTTTCTAGTACAAATTTCTATTTCTACGTGAAACTGTGCGAGCGTGTATTCCCATAGCACTGGTAAATTATAGCCCGAGCCAGATAAATTTGCAGCGTATTGCATGAAAGTCGAAAGAAGGACAACGAGTAGGCAAGTGAGGAGCAACTAGCGATCGCGAAAGCACGGAATATACGACAGACAACACCCCTACATGCAAATGTCACCGAGACTGGGAACACTTTCTTTTATTCAGGTCTGTATTCGAGCAGTGAGCTTCTGTCTACAAGTATGGTGGGACATATTCACCACGTTTACAACACAGTCATTCTGTCTGTAAGTCTCTCTACTGCCAACGTCGTTTAAATATTTCATGTGCTGAACCCATGATCCTCAGAGTTGTCAGCTGTGTGCTGTGGTCCGTGAATTGTACAGTGGCGGTCCTTCAGGGCAGTGGTGCCACGTCTACATAGCATGTTAAGAACCTCCCAGCGTTTCCATAGCTAAGGAAAGTTAACAGCACCTTCGGAGTCGACTCGACTATGTCGCAACTGTGATCATAGAGGAGAGGGGGCTGGTTAAAAGACACTGGTCAGTCTGCTTATCCTGAGACGTGGCAGATGTCCGTGGTGCAAGTTGTAACATTCGATTGAGTCATATAAAATACTTTCTTGTTCGTTTGTGAAGCAAGCTCAAGTTTTTAACAGTGTCTTTTATAGCAAAGAGCAGCGAACGATATTCTGGTCTTTGTTGACCGAGGGATGGGACGACACAAAGCGAGTCGAGGTTCAGCAAAGTTGGGAACCCGCAGCTCAATGCAATGTAAACATTATGTGATTCCGAGGCTTCTCCACGGTCTGAGGATTCTTGTGAAAGTTGGCTGAAGTTAGGTGGCGTCCAGAAGGGTTCATTTGTAGCGCTCCTGAGGCAATTAGTTTCTAACTGCAGTGTGAAATGATGAGTAATTAAAGGATGTTCACATGTGGGTAAGTTCACGGAACTTGGGGAGGGAGGAGACTAATGGAATAAGTTGTCGTTAGGAGAATGCGAGACAAGAACCAATAGAAACTATAGTGATGTGTAGGGTAGTACGCGGGAAATGTGACCTTGAACCTAATAAAATTGCTTTTGGTGTGAAGGGTAATGCGGGAATAGCGGAAAATATGTATGTTTAGGACCAGATCCTTCGTAGGTTACGTAGAAGATCGCTTTTGGTCAGTCAGCGTCTGTCACAGTTCTCATTTACCATCACTTTTATAAGTCACCAAATCTTACTGTTGAGTCTGTTTTTAAGTTAACTGGTACAAAGTAGAAATATAGTCGGAGAAATGACATTAAACACATTGGCAATTCAGGATTATTACTATTATCTGTTGAAAGACGCCGGCAACATGGATGTCTGTCTCTTGTTATTGTTGTTTCTTGTCAGGTATACGTCTCTCTGCATCTGGCTGATCACTCGTCCAGAAGGGTCCTACCGAGTGTGGTGTGTCTGAATGTGATCTTAAAGCCTCGAGAAGCCCTGGCCCACTTTGGGCTGTTGCGCCATGGAATAAAAAAAATGTGGCCCTTTGTCTGCCCGTCTATACATCAGAATGTGGCTGATCATCCGTCTCGATTGGTTTCATCTCAGTGCTGGTACGGGCAGTAAAGCATTAGGCTTACCCTTTGACCGAGTGAAAGCAAATATATTTAAAGTTATTCCAAAATCCGTCCCGGATTTATCGTTTAGGACGTTCTCTGTCAGTCCCAGTAAAATTGATGCTGTTCCGTGATCTAGTTTATAGGTTGTCAGAAAATGAAACGGGAATTGAGTAACACGTGAAATTGCGGACGCTGGATAACAGCACACATATAGTCGATTGCCGATTAATTTTCCGATTGCAAAATGCATTCAAATTATCGTACTGGTGGTATGATGAATGCAGTTTGAGTCGAACTTTGTAAACGCCACACATATACAGTTATTCTGATGGTATGTCTCCGAAGATTAGGGTATACAGAACTGTAATTTTACCTGTTGTTTTGTATCGGTGTGAAACTTGGTCTCTCACACTGAGGGAGGATCAAAGACTGAGGGTGTTCAAGAATAGGGTGCTGAGGAGGGTATTTGGGCCAAAGAAGGACGAGGCGACAGGGGAGTGGAGAAGGCTACATAACGAGGAACTTAATGACCTGTATTCATCATCAAATATTATTCGGGTTATCAAACCGAGAAGAAAGAGATGGGCGGGATATGTAGCACGTATGGGGGAAAAGAGAGGTGCATACAGGATTTTGGTGGGGAGACCTGTGGGAAGGCGACCGCTTGGGAGACCCAGGCACAGATGGGAGGATAATATTAAAATGGATCTTCAAGAAGTGGGATGTGGGACATGGACTGGATTGAGCTGGCTCGGGATAGGGACAGGTGGCGGGCTGTTGTGAGTACGGTAATGAACCTCCGGGTTCCGTAAAATGCAGGGAATTTCTTGACTAGCTGAGAAACTGTTAGGTTCTCAAGAAGGCCTCTTCTCCATGGAGTTAGTTAGTTAGTTGTGTCTCCGAATTTGGATGGGATGTCTTATGATCAAGCCAGCAATTTCCTTGTATTATCATGTTTATTAGCATCTTTATGCTCTTCGAATTCCCGGTCAACAGATTGAGAACTAGCTTGTAAATTATGCAAAGTTCCTACGTGTACAGCTTTACTGCATATGCGAATGGGCATTTCTGTTTGTTTCAAGCCAACTTCGAAGTGATGTGCGCATTTTGTTGTAATTTTATAAGGTCGCGCGAATATTGTGACTTCGATCTCCTTACTACGCTCCCCCTTTCTGGCTGCCTATTGCCACTTTTTGATTCCTGAAGTTTCCACATTTTGTACGGGCTGTGCCATGGCTCAGGCGGTTATTGTCCGTGTTCTAAAGGCAGAGGAACATGTTCATTCCCAGGCCAGTCCATGTGGGATTTGTGGTGGACAAAGTGACACTGGGATAGGTTTATCTCCGAGTACTTAGGCTTTCTCTTGTCAAAATCATTCCATCAATGCTCCGTACTCATTCATTGATATATAACTGACGCTTTATAATCTTAGCAATTGACAGCGTCTTTAAGTAACACACTTGGAGACATTTTGTCTTGCATTTGGCAGTAATGCTATATATCCTGATATTGAAGGAATAAACGGCATCGAGGCATAGAGTTTAAATATGAATTGAGTTATATTTATACTTCTGTTCCGCCCGTCTTTGCTGTCTGCTGCACGTAATGCCTACATACGATGCACAGCACGACGTGATTATTGCGTCTTCTCTAATTATGTGTGTTCTTAATACTGTACCTACTAGCAGGAGGAAAAAGAGACGGAGGCGGAGCAGAAGACAAAGATAATGATGAGGATGAGAAAGATTTATTATTATTATTATTATTATTATTATTATTATTTGTAGTAGTAGTAGCAAGCAGCAGCAGCAGTAGTAGTAGTAGTAGTAGTAGGAGGAGGAGGAGGAGGAGAAGGGAGAGGAGGAAGAGGAGGAGTTTGAAGGAAAGCTGACTGAGCAGTAGGAGTTTACCAATGGCGCCATGCCCGTGTCTTACAAAGTTGTATGATCATGTATAAACTGCTAATGCTTGTTCTTCTATCATTATTCTGTTGTTACGCTTTGTTCGGTGTGTGAGTTAGCAAGCGGTTACCAACGTAAGGGGACTGTGTGAGCAGTGGGAGGTATATTGGAGTCATTATTACAATGACTATTGTGTGTGTAGTGTCGCATAGAGAATGGTGTTATTCTGTAAAGTTTAGTGTCTTAATGGTCAGTAGAAGTAGCTGTCTTTCCAGAACCATGCAAGTTATTGATGTTAGGCAGTTGTGATGAATTTCCTCTTGAAATTTTAACCACCTTTATATTAGAAGAACTGTATAATCAAGAACGTGTCTCTCTGTATATCTATCTGTGTCTGTATGTCTCTTTGTCTGTATCTGCCTTTGGCATCCATAACTGACCAGGCAACAGAGATCGGAATTTGACATTTTGATATCACTTTTAAGGTGCTTATGGAAGGTGCCGTGCAAAACACAGTCAAAATCGGTCAATGGAATAATGAGAGTAACACCCTTGGCGTGAGTGAGTCACACTTCTTTGCCATGGTTATCATTGTTGCTGTATCCGCTGTGAGTTATGCGCTAAGGTCGAAGAAAGAGTTTCAGTATCGAGCATGTAATTCAACTGTGAAAGTCTGTTCTTTGTGAGACGCAGGATGAGACCGAAAAAACAGTTTAGCATCGAAAATATAGCACAATGGAAAAAGTGTTTCCTGTGAGGTAAGCTGTTTCTGTGTGTGTATGTACGTACGTAATGGTAGCCATGGCTTGGTCGCAAACATGTACGGATGGTGGTCTTAACACAAGGGTACAGCATTGTTGTAACTTATAATTTACGGTATTGATGACTGAGGGAACTGCAAAAAGTAATTTCAGTGCGTGTATCAACAGTATGAAACAACTCCTTTACTTCTTCCACGTTAAACTTTTCTGTGTTTTATTCATATGTCGCTATGTGGGTATGTAAACTGTTCTTAACACTGAACATTTATAGATTGCTTTGAAAAAACGTGTCTCCTTCAGACTCCTGGAATGTTCTTCTACAACTATGAAATGTTTATGTGTAGGTAGTGCTTATTATGTAATAAGATATCTTCACCAGCAAAGCGTTTCGATACACAGATGATTCTGAAATACTGAATCTTAAATTTTCTAGCTTCACAAGAAGTGAATTGGCCTGCACTAACAAAAGCTTTAGATGTTATTAAGATAGGCTGAAATGTAAATCGAAGGACTGAAAAGGCGAAAAAGAAAAATGACTCATAAAGGAAAGTCTTGGGGGTTTCTTCTATCAAAGGCCGCGGGTGCAATTTTAAGGTCACCTAACCCAATCTGTACCAAAGTGTATAAAGGTCTTAGGACCGGAACTCGTTAATTATTCTGTCCCCATTTAGCAAATCCTACATTAACGGATAGCTACCCCAAGTAAAAATATTCTCAGAGACACTGTACCCATATAAAGCAGTTGAGATTTACGTGTGGTGGGATAATGCAGTCTGCAGTGTTACCGGTGAAATGTCTGTGTAGAAGCATTGCTTATTCCATCCAGCTGTCTTTCAGTTCACCGAGTACATATTCAGTTAAATCGTGACGTGGAAGTATCCCTCAAGGCCAATAATGTACACCTATGGAGTAGGTCAGGGAATGGTTTATCTATGGAAATCATAGACAGGTATGAGGCTGTTAAATTTTTCCGTTCAAATTTCAACGGGTTCACCCACTGCATGGGGCACAGTCCTTAGTACGTAGATAATTGCTTAACTGGTCAAGAAATTGCCTGACATTTATGGAATCCGATAGTTGATTCCCATTCTCTTAAGATCCATTCACTGGACCACACCCTAAATGAAACGAATGCAGTCTATCCTCCAGTAAAATTCGTAAGCTGTAAAAAACATCCTATGGGACATAACTTGTTTGTCGGATATTTAATATTGTACATCTTTCGTGCAGTTGTTTATTATTTTTATATAGGTTTATTAATCACCAACTACTGCACATTTACTTTCCTCTCTCCAACATGTTTCGCTTGCAGTCATTCAGCCATCACCAGGGAGTACATTTTCTCAGACAACAAGCAGCATAGGACAAATCGATGAATGGTAGATTGTTTTTACATATATTGTGGTAGTCACCATTATATGCTAAAATAGATTAAATATGTACTACAAATAATGTTGGTATATTAAAATTGGTGGTTTTGTATAAAATCGGTTAAAATATGTTTCCAGACTTTTAGGTCATTCTTGATTCAAATATTTGGGAAGCAGCCCCTGGTTATAATCCCGATGTGTAGTTCACAAGTGCCAACTCTGCACCAATTTTTTTTCTTTATCGGAGCTGACGTTTAGACCTTCGCAGTGTTTACAGGCTCTTCACTAAGACTGTACGCATAATGTTCCTTAAATCAAGGCCTTTGCTGTCGACGTAGGAAACTCATATATGTGCCTGTGTAAGTCGTTACGATTAACCTACCAACATGCGTTGTTAACGCGTCTCCCCGAGGGACATACGTCTTGAACGATTTAATTAGTGGTGCAGTTCTGTGTTTCAAATGATTGTAATCAGTAAGTAGAAGGCTATGAATGGAATGCGGTTGTCGATATAAGGCATCTCAAAGCAGTGGGATTTCATTAACAGCCAGAATTATTATCTTAACTACCACCTATACAAATAGCGAGTTTGGTCTTTATTTTTTCAGGTTTTCAGAACAGGGATTATTTAAATCATACCTGCTCAACCTCTTATGTGGTGCGGGCGACTTCGGAAAAACTTGGTTTGTATGCGGGCAGCATGAAATTTAATACACATGGTGAAGAATGACCATTTTACCTTTGTGTTTTTCTGTAAATGATGTGCAGTACAAATATAGGCAACTGGTAATAGTAGGAACAAATTATAAAAAATGCAATTCATTAACTTACACATGCTGAGGCGTCGCTATTTTAAGCACAATTTTACAAAATTCATTAGTTTAGTAATTTAATGTCATTCGTTCATTCATTCATTCATTCACTCATTTATTTATTTATTTATTTATTTATTTATTTATTTATTTATTTATTCATTCATTCATTCAATTGCTTGGCTTACGAGGGGTCCAGAGCCTCTTCCAAAGCGAGGTCTCCACAGAGTGCGATCGAATGCTTCCTCTTTCAATTCCCAGTCTCTTCTCTTTTCCTTAACCTTTTAAAGCCTAGCGGTAACTTTACATACGACCAGGTTTAACATTAAAAAATTCTACGTGGTGCCCACATTGCGTTTATGTGTTTTGTACGGATCTCAGAACAAACAGAAACTTTTGCCTTATAAAACATTAAGAGATTGGTTTTTATAACCGAAGCGGAGAGTGTTTACAGCGCGGTACGCAACAGATACGCTTCGTCTTTAAAGGGTTAAAGTCATCGAGCATCTGCTTTCGTCTTCTCCCTCGTCTTCCCGTCACTTATAGCCTTCCCTCTGTCTTCCCTTCAGTCTGTCCTTGAATGTAATGTAGGCTGTGTCTTACAAAGAGCTCATAAGTTCTCAAAATTGCTTTGGCCTGCTTTCGCGGCTTTGCTAGTGGAAAAGGCTGAAACCATTTTCTCGTTCGACATGTCTCGGCGGCCGACACTGCCCGAGAGCTGCGGATTGAGCAGGAATCGTTTGGATTTTGGCTTTCGAACTTTAACACCGTATCTTTCTGTAGATGAACAGCAATATTTCGGAGGGACATGAGAGTCGAAGCGTTGGTCCAACTTAAACGCTGGAATGTGGCGGTGTAAAAAACCCACTCTCACATTCTATGCGATTTTGTTTTCTTAAGTGAGTAAATGAGTTCTGACAATAGCGAAATAACGCTCTTGGCCGACTTCAGCATATCATGAAAGCGGTGTGACTCTAAATTATTATTTTTTTCATTTTATCCAAGCCAATTGGAAAGTGGAAAATGTCTTCATTATGGCGGGTTTCTTTTCAGTGCATTTTGTATGTGTATAACGTTGAAAAGTTAAATACAAATTGCTGTGAACAGTGTTCATGCACTTTCCTTATACATTTGTTCATTATGTGCTAGAGTGTAACAGTACATCGTTTTTTTTTCCGTTATGTTATTTCGTACCCTTCCCGCATTAACACGGCAACTATTAAAGCTTTATGTGCCCCTCCACTCTGGCGATCACAAATTTTCGTCTTTCGAAGATGAACAGCAGATTTTCCTTAATTGTGTTTACTATATTGATCTTCGTACCTTGAGATCATGCCCGTGTTTCTTTACGTAGGAGATAAATTTGAAACAACGTTTGTAAACTTCGCGTAAAAATTAGCTCAATTTATGTCTGTGGGTATGGTTGGTAATTATTTCTGTTGAAAGTGTCAACATTCCTTACAATTGTGAGGATTTATGTTCGTTTAAACTTGCGGGAAACTATTTGTCTGGTGACACTTTGCCACTTTCAATTGGTAAACTCTTGTACACCCGGTCAATATGCATGCCAGACACGCACATTACGTACAGCATGCTATGTTGCAACGTTACTGAATTCTGGAATGTAACACCACGTAGTCTGTTTGCCATTTACGGACGTTTGGAGGAACGTACTGATTCCATCTTCAGGGTTCGCTGCAGTGAAATGGGAGGCAGTAGGGTACAGCGGAACTTTGGCAAATAGCTACCAGATTACACGCCGCTGCAACTCGGAAGACAGTTTCATGGTTAACCACAGCGAGAACGCAAAATCTCACAAATTGTCCATGTTTTCAAACAGCACAGGCCGCCCCAGCAGTAGGAAGCACCGAGAAACCACCAGGGGCAAAACTTAATCCTGTGATTCAGGTCTTATGGGATGTTATGCTGTGCCGACTGGGAAGTAGGGACTAACGTTTTCAAGCCTTCTGATTCCTTCTTCGGGGTCTAGCATTCCCGACGACTGTTCTTGAACGTTTTTATCCTTAAAGTGAAGGCACTGCGATTCTTCGAAGTACTTGTTACTGTTGGCAGTGGAATGGCGAAATATCTCAGAAGAATTTAGCCTTCAACAACAGCGCTATGATAACCTTAGATCTCTCAGAGCTGAATCCTTTCAGTTGCTTGTTGTAGTATCAACAGATTCGCGTTCAAAGGGAATGGGTTTGATCCACGATTAGGTTTCGTGCTGGTCCTGTGTCCCATTGATTAAATCCCAAACTAATTCGAATATGTGTGAACGCATTTAACATTTGGGAGGTCCCTGTATAGAAAGCTGGGATCCCCGACCGCGTAGCCTGATGCCGTTTCTGTTCTCTCTTAAAATGTGAATTTGCTTTAAATTAGGCCACGATCGCTTCATTTCTCATCTTTGTAAGTTCATATTTACTGTCGCCCTAACTATTCGACTTTACATAACTCACTGTGGCAGATAGCAGCTCTTAACTTCTCTCAGTCCCTGTAAACAGGGAGCATACCAAACCCACGCCGTACGGTAGACTCACTCTCTTCTCTTATATTTACACCATTAGAATCTTTGTATGAGTCGCATGTAGGAATTTGTTTCGGAAATGGTTTAATTCGATTCGAAAGGCAGGGAAAGCTGTGGAAGTTGGATAATTAGACTTTATTTTCGATAAAGCACTCTGTTGCATTTGTAGATTCTCACCACATTTTATGCTACTTAGACATATTTTTGCATCGTCACTTATATTCTGTACTGAGGCATGTACATTCACTATATATATATGTCATATATCATTAGGTTATAAAATAAAGGCAGTGAGATGGTTGAGGCATGTGATACGCACGAGAGGGAAGAGAAATGCATAAAGGTTTGGGTTGGAAAACCTAAAGGAAAAGATAACTTGAAAAATCTAGCCGAAGATGGTAAGGTAATTTCACTCCGTTGTTCACACCATGCATTTTATTGAGTTCGTAGGATAACAAAAGCCATTCTTAAGCAGATAGGAGGGCGTGAGCTGGTTTAAGTCGGCTCAGAATAGGTACAAATGATGGGCCCGTGTCAGGGTGAAGAGTTACTAGCTTCTTACGAAAGACTGCTCCATGTAGTGACACTTAATTGTGATATCTCGGACGAGTCAATGCAAAAGGCACTACAGGTAACCCGAAAGTTCTATATAATTTCGCTATAGGGCAGGCAGTTGGAGACTATTTATTATTTATTATTATTTCATCCATCAGCCTAAACAGGGCAATTATCTTCGGCCTGACGGAATCTTATAACAAATAAAATGGACACAGCATTCACTCTCCGTCTACCAGAAAGCGAACTTGCACTGCTACCACTGCTACTTCTACGTCGTAACCGTGGAGACTGGGGTTCGTTGTCCAAGTGGGAATAGTGATGGACAGATTGGCAGTTGGACACGGATCCCCCAAACACTTGGGCTTTTGTCTGTCATCACTTCACCAGTCCTCTGTATTTGTTTTGTTCATATACCATCGACATTTATAGTCTGGACTGTGGTAGCGTCGCTATGTAAACCACATATAAAAACACGACCGTTTTATGAGCACCATTAAACATTTATTTATGTAACTGAACTGTGAAACTTAATAACAGTTGTTCAGTTTTGTTATTCTGACTGTACAGTAGTTTACAGGAGCATTATTGTGTACACCATTAGACCGTTAAAAATAAACGACCATACTATACGTTCAGTTACATCGTTCAGATTACAGCAGAGGTTGTTGAATATGTTTTGCATTTTAAAACTGTTGGAAGCAGAACTTCAAAACTGCTTTATTTACCCTCAATTTAAACATCACTTTGACATCATTTCCGTATGTATCATATGCACCCTGCAGCTTAGCTACAGTCAAAGCACGGATCGACTAAATTACCTTCTCATTATACTACACTTTACTTGGGCCTAATATCCTGTAGGCCTAAACACATTTCGAAACAAGTGACACAAAACGTATTTGTAAACATCGAAAATTGCTGTAATTTTTAAAAGCAAACCTGTGAGGTCTTATTTAAAATTGAGAACAATAATGTTTCTGTTGCCTTTGTGTGTTTTGTATAGAAATTGTACCGTTATGACAGCTGATGTGAAATCAGTGTGCAGTAATGAGTACTTTATTATGAACAGGTCAGAAATAGGAGACAAACTTCATAATCAGGCGTGCCACGCAAATTAAATAAAAAAGGGAACTGATACTTCATATGAAATTTACATAATCTGTAGGTGTGTTACATTTACTAGTGACGAGATCTAAGAATATAACGTAAAAAGTTACATTTTTAATGAAACTAATACTTTCACTGCATTTATTATCTGTATATACTCCGTCTGATTTCGAGGTAATGACCAAATGTCCCAAAGTCAGTACCACTGGAGGCGATGTCATGAATACAATGGTAGTTCCGAACATGCGCACTGTGTATTTGAGAAATGTTCCTGTACTGTGTGAAGAAGTCCCCAGTTTCGAATCCCTGCTTCTGTGTATTTTGTCTAGGTAAATTTCTTGGCAACAGACTGATGTTCCGTCTTCGCAATTCTACTGAATCGCCACCGGAAATGGGTATTACTATATATATCATTACGTTTTTTAATATAAGGTCATAAAGAGGATCACACAATGAAAATGAAACGAACGGTCTTTGTGATACGTAAAACAGTCCCTTACGTGGATTTTGCGGTGCTTTTCAAAGCTATCGAATATCGGGACGAGCGTGTAGCACCCAAGCTTGAGTTTCAATAATAATAATAATAATAATAATAATAATAATAATAATAATAATACAGTAATGTGTAGGGGGAAGGTGAAAAGAGAGTGGAGGAAGAGGATAAGAGTAAGAAGTCGGGAAGATAAAAAAGAAGCAACACGCACAGGAGAAAGATGAAAAGTTGCAGGTGACGAGATGAGGAAGATAAGGAAGGAGAAGGAGCAGGAAGGTGGAAAAAAGCAAGAATTGGGGAAGAAGAGGAAGGAGGAAGGGAGGGAAAATGAGGAAGCAGCGAAAGAAGGCGAAGAAGAGGGGGTGGAGGAGGAGCAATATGAAGGGTAGTAGGATGTAGAAGATGATGAGGTAAATTGACGTTAACAGCATCTGAGCCGAGATTTCAACCCGAGGTCTCTCGAATATGATGCGAGAATGTTAACTACTACGGTGTGAGTCACTGATCTGCTAATAGGATTATTCGCACGGGTGGCACAAAATGTTAACGGCACGTAGCTTTAATTTCATTATGGGAAGGCACGTCGGTGGAGCAGCGAATACTGAAGGGAATCTTCTGCCTGCACCCTTGGAGAAAGGAAATCGAACCCCAGTACCCCGATGTGGAAGACGTGCTAGGCAGTTATGTTCTCTTTTCATTAAAAATGCAGATGGAGAGAATGTTAAAGAAGAATGAGCGGGTTATTTTTGTCGCCATGAAATATAAATCCAGCCAGTGCAGGCGATGACATAACGCCAGCACTTTTAGCAGCCCATGGTCGGTGGGACAAGGAGAATTGCACTTGTGGGAGGTGTAGTCACATGCAGTATTCAAGAATGGCAGCTAAAGTGATTCGACGGATCCGCACTATTTTGCCCTGCCCTCTACTGGCTGTGTTGATGATACAGTTACCATATGAAGAAAACCGAAAGCAGTATTAACGAATTCAGAAAATGTGTGTTCATACGTCTAAGAGCCTGACCCGTTACTTATTAAGAACTGATTCTTTTGTTGTCACACCTTTCGAAATAGGATTTTCAAATTAAGACGCGGCGAACATACATGAGAATCGAGTAGGCTAGTTCAGTCCTTACACCAAGCTTACGCAGCATCATATAACGAAATCTCTTATGACATGAATGATTGTGAACTGCGAAATTTCATGTAATTGTTTATTTGTAGTTTATTTAGTTACATTTTCAGTAACATTATTTATCACCGAGTGATTAAGAAGACTCTTCTTCGGCATATAGGGCTTCCATTTAAGGAAGAAACCAGTAAAGTGCTACATTCGGAGCGTAGCTTTGTGTGGTGCTGAAACGTGGACACTTCGGAAAGTAGATCAGAAACACTGTACCTGGAAATTTTTGAAATGTGGTGCTAGAGAAGGCTAGGGAAGGTCATTTGGACTGATCGTGTGAGAAAGAAATATTACAGTCAAGGAGGAGAGCAATAGCCTACGTACAATAAAAAGACGGAAGGCTAACTGGAGTGTTCACTTCTTGCGTAGAAACTGCCCTCTAAAACACATTAGTGAAGGAAAGCTAGAGGGTAGGATAGAAGTGACGGTAAGACGAGGAATAAGACGTAAGCAGCTACTGAACCACCTTAAGGAAACGGGAGGATGCTGGAAATTGATCGCACTCTGTGGAGAAATCGCTTTGGAAGGGGCTATGGACCTGTCGTAAGACAGACAACAGAATGAATGAATGAATGAATGAATGAATGAATGAATGAATGAATGAATGAATGAATGAATGAATGAATGAACGAATGATGCTGAATCATAAATTCGACAGTATTTGGAAGTAAGCAGTCGTGACCTATATCAATTACTATCAAGCATATGCCTACAGGGATTGAGGAAAACCACGAAAAACTTAGATCGCCACAGTCGGATCTCCTTCTTAGATCGTAAATGTGCATTTCAGTAAACTTGAATAGCGTTAGCACTGGGCTGACTTGCTAGGCAAAGAAACGCTGGGAAATGTGTGAATGGAGCGCGCCTGGTATTTCTAAAATATCGTCCGAGCATTTATATGGGGAAATTGATGAAACGCAAAGTCTTGCTCAGTAGTGACAGCATTGCTCGGTACTGACAGTACCGTCCGGTACAGACAGTACTGTTCAGTACAGACAGTGTTGCCCAGTACAGACAGTATTGCTCGGTACTGACAGTACCGTCCAGTACGGACAGTACTGTTCAGTACAGACAGTGTTGCCCAGTACAGACAGTATTGCTCGGTACTGACAGTACCGTCCAGTACAGACAGTACTGTTCAGTACAGACAGTGTTGCCCAGTACAGACAGTATTGCTCGGTACTGACAGTACCGTCCAGTACAGACAGTACTGTTCAGTACAGACAGTGTTGCCCAGTACAGACAGTATTGCTCGGTACTGACAGTACCGTCCAGTACAGACAGTACTGTTCAGTACAGACAGTGTTGCCCAGTACAGACAGTATTGCTCGGTACTGACAGTACCGTCCAGTACAGACAGTACTGTTCAGTACAGACAGTGTTGCCCAGTACAGACAGTATTGCTCGGTACTGACAGTACCGTCCAGTACAGACAGTACTGTTCAGTACAGACAGTGTTGCCCAGTACAGACAGTATTGCTCGGTACTGACAGTACCGTCCAGTACAGACAGTACTGTTCAGTACAGACAGTGTTGCCCAGTACAGACAGTATTGCTCGGTACTGACAGTACCGTCCAGTACAGACAGTACTGTTCAGTACAGACAGTGTTGCCCAGTACAGACAGTATTGCTCGGTACTGACAGTACCGTCCAGTACAGACAGTACTGTTCAGTACAGACAGTGTTGCCCAGTACAGACAGTATTGCTCGGTACTGACAGTACCGTCCAGTACAGACAGTACTGTTCAGTACAGACAGTGTTGCCCAGTACAGACAGTATTGCTCGGTACTGACAGTACCGTCCAGTACAGACAGTACTGTTCAGTACAGACAGTGTTGCCCAGTACAGACAGTATTGCTCGGTACTGACAGTACCGTCCAGTACAGACAGTACTGTTCAGTACTGACAGTGTTGCCCAGTACAGACAGTATTGCTCGGTACTGACAGTACCGTCCAGTACAGACAGTGTTGCCCAGTACAGACAGTATTGCTCGGTACTGACAGTACCGTCCAGTACAGACAGTACTGTTCAGTACAGACAGTGTTGCCCAGTACGGACAGTATTGCTCGGTACTGACAGAATTGCTCAGTACAGACAGTATTACGCCCGAATTTAGGACGTAGGATCCTTATGAAAGTTGCGAGCCCAACATCATGCCATGGGGATGGCCTGTTCGGTGTGATTTTCAGTGTGGAAACCTGTGCAGCTCTGCGTCATTTGCAGGCAGTCTGAATGAAAATATAAAAAGATAAAGGCGAATATTATTTTTTTTCACAGAAAGTGCCTGTCAGCGTTCTAGAGATTGGCTGCTATTTTGTAATGAACGCGTAAGTTAATTCATATTTTGCCAAAAATAATTTTAAGTCGATATTTGTCTCTTTTATTCTGAAACTTTGGTCCAAAGACTCTTAAAATTGCAGTGTCAAAGTTTGAAGGCAGTAATTATGGTTAATTGTAATCATACCCGCTTACTTCCGTTGTTATTGTCATGGAAACTTCGTCAGTCAGCATCGATACCACCAACTTTTAATTAACTCTTGTGTAAACTAAATTGAACATCAGAAGCACTGAAGGCATTGTGCCACCTTCCGAGTAATTACAGTCAGTGAGAAATTTGTGCTGGCAGTGCGGTTTGCAATCTGCAAATCTCAATTCTAATGGCCTTAGTTTGAAGTTTAGTTTATGTTATGCTGTAGTTCAGTGTTCTGGCGAATCAATACGTACAGTTATTATAGGCCTATACCAAGAAGGAACGGACGGCAAGTTGTAGTTTGCATAGGCCATTTCTCTGCTTCGGCAAACTGAATCCTTGAATTTCGTGCACATTTTACTCTACAACAGAAGTAGTTCTAACAGTCTGTACGTATAGGGAAAAAAGTCTACGTTGGAACAGATATGTAATATTGACCTTTCTACTGGCATTACCTGTCCCTCTCTGCAACCCCTTTTATTGTCAATCTTTTCTTCAGTGATCTGTCAGTAACATTATTAATTTGCATGTAACTGCTGCAGCCCAAGCAACGGGATGCATCCGGAAAAGCTCGTTGGTGATGGGCCGGAAAGACATATGCCAGAACAAATTACGCTTATCCTCAATTTTTACCGAGCGCCAAACAATTTACAGCTTAATTTATCGTAAATTTTGGCCTACGTAACTGGAATATTCCTATTGGTACGTTCAAGTATTCGTAAGTGGTAACTCGAGAAAGTTTTGGAAAGACAAGTCTGTTGCTTATTTTAAATCGGGCCTAGTTCAGCTGAAGAGGATAATCAAAGATTTGAATGTATGGCTTTCCAGCTGAGATTCGATCTGGGTAATTCCAAGTTACCCTGCCCAGTGCATTGTAAAATATTTCGTCTGTGCACTTAAGTCTCCACAGTTACCACATCACAAACTTCTCACAGGGCATATAGCTTTGGGACAGGTACATTGCTTAAGGAAACTAGATGAAACGTTTTTACCTGCTCGGTTTGTTTTTACTTTCCCGGAGATAAAGCGGCCAGAGTGTGGTGCTGACCAACCAGCTTCTTCTAATGCCGGATTGAGAATGGGTTGTAGTCATACCTCCATCTCCCCTCTGTGCCTGCAGAGGCACGTCATGGGGCAACCTTTACCTTTACATCGGTATTTGCTATTAGAAGGGACAAAAAATTGGGTAGGGAAAAGAGAGAAATTTTGCCGGAAGCTGTGAAGTGAAAGAACCTAGAAAAATAATTCGGGAAACTTGAACATGTTTTGAATGAATGAATGAATGAATGAATGAATGAATGTACTTTGTAAATAATATATGGACAGTAAAGTAGAGAAATATAAAGAACACTACTGGTTTATCTAACACCGAGTTGTGGCTGAGGCGTGGTGATTGAATTGTTCGTACTTCATGACGGTAATGCAGTCGACTAGAAACAAGGATGAACAGTTGTGTTTTTGTGGGTGTCTTCATACTTGAATGTTCATTGATCTTGTTGGCGTTGCCCTGCCGGCCGGTCACGAACGCGCACAAGCGACCGCCCAACTTGCTGACGAAAGTGGAAGACACTTCTGGTGTACCCAAATGTTCCATTTTACGAATGTCATATTAAACCGATGGGTTAAAGTGCTTTGTTCACTCACAGTTTCCACATCGCATACCTTTGCAAAGAGCCGTATTATCACTTCTTTTCTTTTTCTTTCTTTGCTGTTTGTTTTATTCCTTTCTTTTCTTTTATCTGTGTACCTGCTTCTCGCTTTATATCTTTGTTTCTCATATAGGAAGCAGAAATGTTGTACTTAACTAAATACATTCAGCGAGGCCCTACTTAAGAAGCTAACATTCAGTAAGTCACATTACCTTGTTAATACAAGTGCCCGTCATGGATCACATGATATTAGGCGAACGAAGTCAACACGTTCACATCCTGTTTCTGTGAGATCAATTTTAATATTTTTCTACCATCTGCATTTCATTGACCCTAGTGTCTTCGCCCGTTCACAGCTTTTCCCGCTTTAGATTTTATATGCAGTTATCAATTTCTCCTTATTTTTTATTTATTTATTACTGCTATGTTAATTGTCACTATCTCTCCTATTTGTAATCATCATCAGTACTACTGATTAATAATAATAATAATAATAATAATTCCATGGAACAGACTTTTTTAGGCTCTAAAATGTACTGGCAGGCTGTCTAGTCCAGCCGACTTTCCCTTCATGGCCGTGGGCTTCTTCCCTGGGGGCAAACGACCGGAGCGTGAAGCTGACCAGTCACTTGCATATTGGGTCGAGTTGAGAATCAGTGGATCTACTTCTGCTCTTGTCATGTGCTTTCGTGGCGGAGAGGGGCAGTTTTACCTTTACCCTCACCCTTATTGGTTCTGGTGTTATACATACACGTATGATAGTTTAGTTGCTGTGCTTTAATATACTTATAGTAGGCAGTATGCTCGCTCTGTAGCAAGAGTAGTGTGCACTTACTGACCGGCACTCGTTTGCACACATGCACACGCGGGCGCGCACGCACACACACAAACACACACCCCTTCCTCTGCAGCTGCCGCAGTCCGTGAGCTGGGGGTCCAATGAACGCGGCTGTATGAAGAATATTACAAAAACACACCTGTCTAATCGCGCTATTAGTAGTTGTTTTGTTCGGGCGACTGCGATGATTGCCAAAGCGTCCATTAACTTCCCTGCCAGGAATAATCACGATCACATCATCGCTCGTGTTGTATCTTTATCCTCATCCAAAATTACTGTCGTCTGTTCGTCTGACGACGAACAGGGAGAGTACGGTTATCAGGCAGAGATCCTCCAACTGTCACTGAAATGAACAGAGTAAATGGAATATTTTTATAAACATCTTGCGATCTTCCCTGGTGCAGAACCACAGACTAACGCTTGTCTCCAAGTCCTTACACTGTATTTTAATCCAGTGTCTATTATATATGTGTGCGTTAGGCTCGGGTAACTTAGGGCTCTGAAGGAAGTTCCATTTCTAGAGAAGGTAGATTCAGTAGTCACGTGCCTGGTCTTCGTCCGGTCTGGCATCGAATCAACGTAAATTATAATTTACGTAGCCGTTAATTATGCAAAACGCTCTCTCCTCCGTATGGAAACTAAATATTGCATTCTCAGCGAGGAAAGCGAACCGCTGTAGTGACGACAGAGCCGTGGATGTTGACGGGTCAGTAACATTTCCGCGTTCCTCTGTGAAATGCGTGAACAACCAAGCATCCCACGAACGAACGAACGAACGAACGAACCAACCAACCAACCAGTTTCTTGTACTTAGTGAGGTATGGGGACGAAAATACTCAGAAGCACACGTATGACATCGACAGGTTTCATGAAAACGTCCCTGGAGCGTAGTTTCAATATATAATACAGTTCCGCGCTCTGTACACGTACTCAGTATTTTGCGTTGTTATTAGGAATTGCAAGTTACAAAAACTGTGTCCGTTCCAGACAGTATGCTCTATTAGTAAAGATTTTTGAATGTTTTTGTTTAAGATGTTCCGTATTATCTAAAGAAAAACTATGTGTACGTCAGACCGTCCGTCATTAACACATCATCTTGTGATATTCCACACCAAGTTATACGTATCCTAATAGATTCTCATTGGCTGTAATAGTTTTTGATGAGATATAAAGGATTTTTGTTCTATTATCTCATTGTATCCACTGAAAATTTGACTTAATGAACACGTCCCAGTCGTTCAGAACAGGTCATCGTAGTTCCTCTCAATACTGGACGAAGCTTGAGCTGTTCTGCAGATTGGAGAGCACCAAGAAAGAAAGGCACTTTTCTTGTTCTTCGGGGGGGTTCAAACGTAATCGGAGAACATCGTACGATATAATGGTGTTGATTTCACTATAAGACTTTATCCATTTCGGAAGAAGTCTGACCAACAATATGCTAACCGCTTCAACGACAGTCGTTAATTTTGAGGTTATGGATGAGTGATGGAGAATTCGAGTATAAAGAGTTCTTGATACACTTAGGAAGGGGAGGCCAGACACCTTAACTGGTCGCGATAAGAAGGGCAATTCTCAAGTCACTGGTTTGCTTAGGTACCTCCCCACCCTTTCACCTGAGGATGAAAACACGCCAAGTTTATGAAACGTTACGTTCTGTCTGGAAGAGTGGTAAAAAGCATTGCATTCTCGGAGAAGCACCGAGGCACACTGAGCCGGCTCTGTCACTGAACTATATCGATATTCTCCAGTCCATTAAATCATAAGAAATGGTACAATGTCTGCCACGCTCAGCGGATGGCACATTACGATAAGAAATTGTTATGTGGGGGGGAATTGTGCACCGCATTGTAAAGATGAAAGAAAGGCATTATATATTGACAAATTTTTTGTGTTGTCATTCCTTCTTGGCTACTGCTCTGAAAGATTACTGTCGCACAAAAACGGTTTTTCTTACGTTCTTTGAAAAACCTTATAAAAGGAATGGACAGTGTGTTGGTCGTGTATATTTGTTCATCTTTGTGTTTCATTTCCGAAACTACTGAACGTATCTAGGTGAAATTTGGTGCACTTTACCTATATTGAAATTGTCGCGTTCTCGCTTCTACATGCCAATTATAAACCCAACCTATAATTTACATGAAAACCACGTATTTTTTTCGATTTTCTCAGAAAATTCCCATCGCAGGAGAAGAATTTCTTTGGCATAAAACACAGACGAGGTATACAAATTTATCACATGCATTTTTCAGTTTGGTGAATATTTAAGAACACACGAGAAGAAACATAATTCTGTGTAGTGTACATGTTTTCTTAAGAAAACACTCCTCTGTAACGTAACAGAACTTATAACCGGCGTCGAATTTGATAATTTAAGTGGCTTCTGTTCAAAGTGAAATAGGAAGTCCGTACAGGCGAACACATATTAATGTTTATTCATATTTAAATATTACGCCATGTAAATCGTTATAGTATATAGCAACTGAAAGGCCAGGAAAGGTGTTTTTGACACGAAGAATCTAATATTCATAGACGCAGTGGGCTGAATTCATTTGGCTCATAACAGAGACTTGCAGTGAGCCGTTTTGAACACGTTAATGGAACTGTCACGGCATGGCAGGGGAAATATTGTGTTTGTCTTGACAGATGTTATGTTCTGTAAATAAATTTGGAAATATTTTTATGTAGTTGTTTAAAATGTAATGGTTAGTGGGCTAGTGTGAGTATACAAAATCAGATTGACCTGATATACGCCAGTTTAGAAATTGTAGTACAAGCTATTGGCTATATGATTGCCCACCAGTAAAGCTGTGTGCATTAAAGGGTTCAAATGAAACAAGTTAATCACGCATGTTCTCAGCCTCTGTGTAAACATGTTACTATTTCGCAGAATGTCGTGTGAGTGTCTTATATTAGGAGATTTGTGGTTCCTTTCCCTCGAGGGTGTTAGTTCTCGTGACTGAACTTCATTATGTTGGAATTCACGAGATGCAGTCTCTGGCATCTGCTTGAGGGGGACGAGTTACAGTAAATAGCTGCTCTATGTAGACATCACACTGGATCGTTCTTTCGAGACCGGCCGCCGTTTTATGGTAATTCGGCATGCCAAACTCGTACACTGTAGGTCCGCAGATCGAATCTCATAATCGGATGTTTTCAGGTTACTGGTTGCTTGTTTGGTCTGGACTAACGGTACTGCTTTCAGAAATTGGAGGTATAATCTAACCAATTTTTAAGCGCAATTTAATATCTCTCTGTATCGTAACATAATTTTTGTAAATAAGGCGACACACATTCTTATCAAATATGAGCATTTAGTCTTTGTGTTTGCAATGTTTATTTTCTGTTAACTGTTTGCTATGTTTTCAATAATTTGGATTGATTTCTCAGATATGAGGAAAGACGCTAATAATCTCTAGCTGCTGTTGTTACAAAGTAATTAAAATTCGTTCTTTAGTAGAACCCGTTCTGTCTTATCCTTTTCCGTTATCAGTATTAGGTGGCCTTTATAAAACCATCACCACCACCAATACTACTACTACTACTACTACTACTACTACTACTACTACTACTACTACTACTACTACTACTACTAGTGCGAATATTGGTAGGAAAAATGCTCATCGATATATTCAAATTTTATGATAGCAGGTGGTCAGTGCTACCATTATCTTCGCATAGGATTTACAAAGAGTAATTTCTTGAAGTTATTGGGAAGACTTTTTCTAGGAAGAGGGAAGCTGCGAATCTGAAAACACAGACACAAGATTAGACATTCTCACGATGCTGAATATTAAGATGACGGTCTTATTCGATGTTAAGCCTTGTAGCGTGGTAGATATATACCGACATCTCGGAGGAATTGGCTGCTTGCTTCATCAGGGCAGAATGGAAATCAGGTTTCTACGAAACGTCGGTACCTACGAGTACATACCTCTGTTATCGTAGTACGTACTCAGGCGTTTGGCACTGTTTGTTTGTATCAGTCTGTTCGCATTTGTGTACGGTTTTGTTTTGTACGGAATTTACTGTAGCCACTGATATATAAGGGCTCCCCGTTACGCTTAATTTCTTATGAAATATTATTTTCCACCGTGTGTTGTACCCTTAACTAATCTTGTACCCAAGGCAGGGAGAGAAACTGACATTGTGTTTCACGAGCGCAGTTCATTGTCTGTTTCAAAAGAGCGTTATTATAAGGTGATGCCTATGTAAGGTAAATTAATACGGTATATGGCAGGTGCTGTTAGGAGCAGATACACGTGTGTGGTCCTGCGTATGGATGGTTTTTGAAATTTAGTACAGCCTATAGGAGAATGTGAAATGCTTTGTTATGATTCTTCTGTGTTAGAACTCGAAGTAAAGCCAGAACTTCATTTTAGTTATTCTCTGCAGTGCTGTGGGGATCCGTGCACTGTTTTCTGGATGAGGTGCCAATTGGAATTCAAGAGGCCCGACGTCTTGAATTGGGTACAACAGTGTGTTAACAAACATCTTTTGCTAACAGAGAGATATATCCCACAGAATCCGTTAATTGAATCCACTAAATGTAGCAGTTCAGTATTTTCATACTCGTGAAGTTTTTGTTTCGAATCTCGGTGACGAGACAGACTACTTACCCACGATTTTCCCCTTTTTCCTCAGTCTCTGGAGGAATGTTCTGAGACAGTAGTTTTAAAGTAGGATGCGGGTCCTTTCTGGCACATCCTTTCGAGTTTATTTGCGTTCATCCAACACTTTTACGTCATAAAACTTAAAAGCATGTAATTAAATATCCTACGAATCGCTATGCATTAAACACGCATATGTTGTAAACTTTTAAAAGCCAATGGCTACTTTATGTACCGCCGGGTGTAACATTCAAAAATTGTACATTGTGCTCACACTGTATTTATGTGTTTTGTACTTATCTCACAACAAACAGCGACTTTTGCCCTACATAACATAACGTGATTGGTTTTTAGAACCGAGATGAAAAGTGTTTACTGCGCGGTACGTACTGGGTCTTTAAATAAAAAAGCTTACGCTTCGCCTTTTAAAGTGTTAATATTGTCGTGCGCGTTATCATGATATTTCTCAATACAGATTTCAATCCTTTAAGGTCACAAGTACTTAACGTTGCTTTGTTTGTCAACAGTTTCAGAGAAAAATTAGTGTTGATAGTTTCCGGTTGCATTCCCATAGCCAAATAAAATATTAAGGGAGTGAATTGTTACAAATTTGATGACGTCATGTGGGGACGATGGGATAATTGCTTATAACGGAAATGGTGGCTTCAATTAAATACATGAAGTACTTATTTGACGTGCCGTCTCAGCAGTCATGGGGCCACTTACAGAATCAGTAAGCACTAAAGCAGAAACAAGGAAAATTACAAACAACGAGCTTAATATACGGGGCACAGTCCGCGAGGAGGTGAAGTGGCCGGACGGTTTCAGCAATTCTGCATCTTTCGTGGAACCCTAAGGTTTATTACCGTCTTTGTTATTGCCCCCGCGCCCCCCCCCACTGTACGCTATCCTAAGTCAAACCCAGTGCACTGTGTATTTGTTCAAAAAGCGCTTTAAACTTTCCGTACTTGCCTAGGTGTTCCAAGATGTTTCTTCTTGTTTTCCTCCAAACATTCGGAACGCATTTATGGTGTCTGCCATGCGTACTGCATGCTCCGCCCCTCTCTTCATATATATAATACACAAGTTTAGAGCGTTATCTCTGTACCAACTCATTAGGTTTTTAAAGTATTATTTAATGACGCTGTTAGTTGCTAAGGTAATGTAGGGTTGACGTTAGATGATGGAATTGGTATGGTACATTGGTTGAATGATAATGGACAGTGGAGGACGTAGGTACGCGAGAGATAAACCTATCCCAGAACCACTTCTTGCATTAGGAATGCCACACAGGCTGCGTTAGAATCGGACCTCAACATCCGTGTTGAGAGGGCGGCGATTAACAGCCAGAAAACCGTCTGGTGTATAATTCATAATAATATTAGTGGTGGTAGTGTAGTTTATTATTATTATTATTATTATTGTTATATAATTTAATTGGATTATTATAACGTCCACAGTGAAAGCTACAATGCTTACGAATTTTGACATTAATGACTATGAAGATGTTTTGTAAAGTAAGTTCTGTGTGAGTAAAGGCTGTTTGAAGACACGATAAAGAGAATATTTGCGCCTAAGAACGGTCGTGTGATATCTCAAAAGAAATAAGTGGATAATTAAAGGAATTTAAGGTGTAAACATAAAAAAAACGGACAAAATAAAGTTACAAACAGCGCTCTGAAATCACAAAGAAATATTGGCGTGTGCGTTTCCCTTTTTATGGTGTGGCTGTACAGTGCAGGTGGAGTGTAATGGAGTTGTTAGGCGCTGACAGCCCGAGATGAGGTCGGCGCCAGCTGCTGTTCACTCGGTCGATCATCCTCAGGGACCCAGAATTAAACAGCTACCTGGTCCTTTGTAGCTTCCGTTTCGATGGGACCGGATCTAATGTGTCTCTGTTTACCACTGTTTATGAGTAAACCGTTGTTTCCGGCATGCCATACTGTCGAAATAATCATCACGGTCTGTTGTCGCTTCTGCTCCTATTTGAGAAGTCCCCCGTTCAAATCTCAGATCGGTAACTGATGTCCTGATAGGCTTTTTATTTCTGTCCTCATTTTCTCCAGTCAGATGTGTGAATTTTTCGCTTAAATTAGTTACTACCAGTTTTTTTTTTCAAAATCTCTTCTAATTCCTCCACAAATCACTTTACCAACACAGTTTTAAAGTTTGTTAAAACAAATCCGTCGACGTGTGTCGTAAGAACCTCATTCCATTTGGCGTGGTTACGACGTTGTCTGTAAAACCGGATACACGCTGTCTAGAAGCCAGATGTGTTTAGTCCATTTATCCTAAGCATCTCTTACGCGGAACCGTATTTGCTGTTAAGGCTCAGGTTATATCGTCCTGAAATGTTGAGGGCGCCTCTAATGTCCTGAAAGTGTTTGGAAATTTGGCTCTGTTATTCAGAAATGTGATATCTTGGCAGGTGAGTGGATCAGATTGATGAGTGTTACAGGACTCGGTCTTGTAAACTCAGAGTACAAATTGTAGCCCCTGCGTAGAATTTACAATGAGTAAATGACTCTTGCAAGGTTGTGGGTACGTGTATTAACTTTGAGTGACTTCTGTCGTTTTTCGAATGAGAAGTGTAATACTAACAAACATTGTTCATACATGCAGTATTTAGTGTTACGGTTTGCGTTACCTTTAAATGAAGTTTAGCCTATCCAGAATCAAATTTTGTTATAAGCGTAATGCTATGTTTGTCTGATGCATTTGGCAAATGGCCAGTGGAAAAAGTAAAGTAGTTATACTGTTGAAGATAAACTGCAATTCCCCGAAATCCTCCTCCCCCCTTCTCCATTTGTAATATTGGTATCTCGTGTGGTGTTAAGGGATCACGTGGCCTGCAATGTATGCACAACTTTTCAAAAAGTCTGAGAACCACGTCAAAATGTTAGGCACAAGAAGGTTGACATGAAGCAACTTCCATACTGCGGTCCACAGTTATTAGGCCCCACCGTGCAAGATTTAGTCGCTATGGTGACTTAGTGCCTGGGATCTCTGCCCCCCCTGACTCTACATGAATAAGCAGCTGGTAATGAATCTTTTTAAAAATCGGGTAAGGTGTGAGATTTTGAGGTTCTCAGAAGGGCTGTTGATGAAGATTAAAGTCTTCTAGGATACTACGTCGTGTCGATTGGTAGTTACCGAGATTTCGGAGGAGCATACTGCTTCTATCTTCATGGTCAAGTCTGTGATTGTTTACCAGTAGACACGGCGTGATATCCAAGAAGACTTGCAACTTAGTCATCCAACAAATAAGTCAGTGGCGCGTGCCAAAAAAACGGAAAAACAACTAAACTTTTATTGTGAGTTATTAATTAAAACCCAAATAGATGCCAAGATATCTATTTGTTTTCTAAATACTAGTTGTATGTTTAGTACACTTTTGGTTGTAGGTAAAAAGTGATTGGATGCCAGCCCGGGCGAAGACAGGGCACGTGGCTGGTGCAATCATCAGTTATTGCGTCATTTATTACAATGCCAAGGTCCACTTGCCTAGCTGCCATTGTCATGAAATGGGGGGGAAAAATCTGTAATCATAGAATTTTTGAAATAAGATGTGAAAGGACCTCGTAAAACTGAAGCCCATTTTTAAAGAATGCAGCTCGCTTTCTGTAGCCCTCATCTGGGTGACGGTGGACATACAGTATGTAAAAAATTTCCTGTTATCACCTATTGACATTGTTGATGTGAGAAGTTTTAACAAAGCCTCTGAGGACCGTATGTACTAATTTTATTATTTGGTAATGCGCCCGATACATTTCTGCAGCGTTTTTTTGTGACGGTACATAACGGTAAGGCGTACTGGCACCTTCATTGGCGATGACGCATTAGAAGGACGAGATCTGTTGTCTTCTGGGATTTTACGCAGCGTGCAGTGTTAGTTTCGTACCGACGTTTCGGGACAACATATCGGTCCAATTTTCTTGGACTGCTTGACCCTTGAAGATGGGACGGGTAGGCTCTACCTAAACGTCGGTAAGAAACTGCTATTCTACGCTGCGTAAAGTGCCAGAAGAGCGGAGATTTTATTTACACCACGTCCGAAGCCAGAAATAACGCTTTAGAGAGACGCTATGAATTAAAACTCTGTAAAAATATGTAGTTTTCTTGTTTCGGTTTCAGCTACGTGTATATTTTGGCAATGTGAAAGAACAACATAGAAACACTTTTTTGAATAGGAAGGCACGTGGCATTCTCGTCTTTACATGCTGCCTTTTTTTTTTGTTTTTTACAAAAAAGACACTGCATTTCAATGCGTGAATGACAAAAGCCAAGATTCCGAGCACATTATATCTACCACATGCATAACCTGAAAGTTCTGAATTATCTCGAAGTTATTTAATTTTTTATCTAAGGAAAATGTGTTGCCTATAGGGTCTGTAGCTACAGGCCTCCATATATCATATCCGTATGAAACCTCACGTTCCTTGCCGTAATAGGTCATAAAACTGTGTCATCAAGCGAAACTGTAAACTGCAGGGCTGTTATTTTATCTTTCCAGTATCATTTGTCACTAGGACCGGCCCGAGAAATTCAGTTTCCCTGGGCTGGCTAGTAATTTGGCGCCCCTTTAAACCCATATTCTTTAAAATTTTTCGGCCTAGGACAGGGCTGGCGAAAGTTTTTGGAGGCGCGTGCCCTAATTGCTAATAATTTTCCGAGAAATTAGTTTCCATGTTGGAAACCTGATTTTACTAGGATCATAGTTCCGATTATTCCGTAAATTCTCAGCGCCCGTTATATGTTAGCACCTCGGGCGGCTACCCGGCTCGCTAGCCCCTTGGGCCGGCCTTTTTCGCCAGTTCCTGTCCACCTGCCTGCTATACGTAACTGCTGAGTGTCCCGCCCGTACACGCGTTGGAATAGCGGCGGGAACTGACAAACGATGTTGGTCAGATAAAATAATGATGGTGTTGGTTACATTTCGCGCGGCCGCTACGTTGTCATAATTCGGGAAACAAAAGTTGCAAAGCGAAGTTTCAAGTTCTCAGAACGGTTTTGATGAAATCTTTTTTGACATTACACCGTGTATATCGACACATAAATATTTGTCGACGTTTCGGAAAAGCTTGCTAAATTCATATTCGGTGTAGTCCAACAAGAGTTAGCGGTGCTAAAAATGCGTCGGCGTGTATTCAGTAGGGGGAAACATATAATAAACCCATACATTGTTCTTTGACTATGCTGAAATGGTGGCAGACTCGCTCCGAAATGTCGGCGACTGTTTACTATGGATGTGGCGTCATTTCTCACAAGCTCTGAATCCCAAAATTATCGTCTATCAACAACAGTTCTCAGCGCTCTGTCTTTAAAGTAGCGATGGTATTGTTTTCATCTTAACGCGCATCGTCATTACTTGTGTATTCATTTACAAAGTAACACATAGTATGTTCAAGTTCTGTAGCGAGGTATCAGCATAAGGGTTACTGAACTGGACAGACACAGGGTTAGAAATAAAGTATTTTAAATAAAACAGTGAAGGTTATCACTCGCGAATTATACAGGCTGTGTGGACGTGATTTGCTTGGATGAAACAAGGCGAAAATAGTGTGTTTTCCACTACACATCCATGTAGAAGATATTTCCGTGTAATCGCGTGATGTTGCTGTTTTTATGCTGTTGCACCTCATAGATGTTACACCTCTGTGACTACGAAAGGGCAACGCGAATTTTACGACCCGTTTTAACAGTCCACTGGCTGCAGGACGTACATGAGTTGGAATTCATTCGGAGTCGCGTTTCACTACGTAGGCCTAAATTATGACTGAGCTGTGAATTCAGGGTGGGTGGTAAGAGACCATAGGGGCAAAGTATACACTGTTGTTACATAAAAAGAATAATGACATATACATCTGCCATAGAAGTTCGGATGACGTGGCTTTTGAATAAATTGACTCTATTTCCATTAAGTGTCAACGATTTTGAACACTGCAGCAGCTATTTTTTTTGAGGGGGGTGGTGGTTAGGGAGGTATCTCCAGGCCCAGCCCTTGAGTAATTTCTCTCGTTTTCAACCCCCTTTCACCCTCATCCACAACACTGTGGATGGGTTATAGTAGTCTCAATTGCTGAAGTCACAAGGGTGTGAAATTAAGTTTCACAGTACTCTATAGGCCTTCGTCCTTTATTATTGGCGTAAAGGACAATTATTATTATTATTATTATTATTATTATTATTATTATTATTGACTAGCAGTTTCTTCATCATACCATCTGTCATGTTGCGCCATGAAGGTTGAAAACAGTAGGCCTATGTTACAGTTATTGGGAATCAGGGTACACTCGTACCCGGTTGTAACGCCATCGGTTTATGAAACGCCTCGTCTATAGTATAGCGCCAGATATTCTGTGGTACAGATTATTTCCTCACTGTTAACCATAACATTATATTCCTCGGTTATAACAACACTAATTTATAACGACACAAAATATTCAGTTGCTTTCATGACGTTATGGCCGAGTTCGACTGTATTATGTTACGGTAATCACGGACTTAAAACTTATGTGACTGTTGTATGTTAACTGGCTTTTCAAAATGTTAGGTTTTTAAGTCAGTACATCGATAGATCTGAAGATTATCACCCTTTACGATATGACGTAACGTAGTTAGGTAGTTGACAGCGTTACTTCAGTGTGGAAGATCCTGAAGATGGAGGTAATGGGTTTCTCGAAACGTTGACATGTAAATGTATCTACCAGATTTTGCGGCGTAATATCCAAGATCATTCTAAGCTTTTAAAGGAACTAAACAGACTAAGCTGTGAAGACACACAGTTTGGCATAGTTTGTACGCAAATATGTGTGTATAATTTGCAGTTTGTTACCGTCTTCGTCGATTTTATGTTTTGAACAAATACATGGAAAAAACAATCAGTACTGATATACTGTGAAGTATACTTAGAAAAAGTTATTGTACTGCGCTTTTATCTCTCTTTCTGTTCTTTACTGTAGAAAATTCTTTTCTTTATTGAATTTCTGTCTCTAAAGTTATCAAAAATCGAAAACTTTCGAGAAACGTTTGTTATACTTAACCCGTTTGACCTACAGCTCAAGACGTTTCGAGCTATCCGTCTGATAGAAGTTGGGGACTTTCCTTAAAAGCAAACAGAATAACAAATAAGTCAATGAATTGGAGGATGTTTTAGGAAGTTAAAAATACTGGCGAAAATATCGCTATAGCTCCATATATACCTGTAATGCCTTCTTATCAAGTATATATTATCATGTGTTAATGGGATTGACTTCACCGAAGCGTTATTGTTGTTGCCTTATTTACTTCTAGATATCAGAAGCATTTCAAAAATTATAAGGGAAAATAAAAGCGGCAATATGGACAGTGTTGTAAGACAAACTGGCCGACTGACTGGCTGACTCCATGGACCAGAGTGCTTCTTAAGAAACCAACTGGTCCTCAGGTAGTCAAGAAATGCCCCCGCATCCGCAAGGGCTTGCCACTTATCCCTATCCTGCGTCAGATCAATCCAGTCCATGCTTCCCATCCCACTTACTGAAGGTCTACTTTAATATTATCCTCCCATCTACGTCTAGGTCTTCCGAGCGGTCTTTTTCCCTCAAATTTCCCCACCAAAACCCTGCATTCACCCCGACACGTGATACATGCCCCGCCCGTCTTAATATCTGTACTTAGCGGGCTAAAAACAAAACCGAATATATTAATGCGCGAGGGTATGTGATCCACATGCATGCGTAACGAAATACAGCAGACGAAATGTTATCTCAACTAGGGGAGTGAGGCTGCGAGGATGTGTGGATGAATGGGCACCAACTTAACGCCTGTGCCTTGTAGTGCAAATTGCATGCTGTACATTCATTGATGTGTCACTCAACTACAGTCAATCTCGCGACTTCACACCCCCTGCCCCCCCCCCCCACACACACACACACACACACACACACACAAGAGTGATCTATAGCATTTGGAAGCCAGTGACTGGCTTATTGAAATCAGATTCATTTCCCGCTGTATGACACGATTTGATTGGTTTAATAAATAATCTCCCCTGACAGAGCGATTGACTAGCCCAGCGACTGACTGATAGGTATATGCTGGTACAAAATATCTGTTAGCAAATTCCTGTCCATTACAGTCTTGTCACCAATTTCAAGTATTTTTCTCAATAGTCGGTCAGTTTATTTTTATTAACGTGTTTTTTTATCCGTTATAAACGTAGTTACAGACTAACAAATTTTGGAAAACTGGTAAAGAACGACACTGGATGCTCTCTGTACTTCATGCCTGATAGCGTTCTACAAGTTTCGCGATAAGCATTTAAAGCGTAGTGGTTTCTATATTTACCGCCACGTTTAACGCTAAAAGCTGTGTATTTTGTCTACACATTTATGCGTCCCATATAATTCCACAATAAGCAGCCATTATCTCCCTATGTAGTAGTCACCGACTGGTCTTTCTAATGCCGGAACACTGTGTTTTCAGTGAGGCAAAGACTGATCTTTGTGCTGAACACAGACTAATTTCGCTATTAAAACGGTTAGTCGAGGCACAGTTATTGCTTTATGCGCAAGTCTTCAATTCTTAAATCTTGCTTTTGTTGATAAATTTTACTGCATACTAGATCTAATACGCTAACCTAAGTCAAATCTGAAAAAAAAAATACAATCGTATTAATGTCTGTGAGTGAGTCACTGGCCAGACGCCCCACGTTGTGCAGTTCAGCACCTAGAAAGTCTTTGGTTTGTATACACTATGCTGCGCCCACATTTAATTTGGTTCCAGTTAATGTCTTAATCCAGTTGAAAATTATGCATTCAGAGATTACACACGTGTTGAATGTAACCAAAAAATAAATTCTTTTAGGTATTCATGGTGCGTCTAGTGACTGGTCATAATCTCTCGCGACTTCAGAATACTGAAACAATAATTTACTCCCGATTGTTTGTACCAGTTTGCACAGATTCTATCAGCATCTGGTTTTAAACATTACATGATCACGTTTTCAGGCTACCGTATAATTATCCTATTACCGAAGACGAACGACCGAAACGGATAATTTCATTAACATCGGTTACTTGTCTAATTTACGTGTCAACACTGTAAATGTAATTTGTCTACTGAACTTTCAAGACTTTAGATTAGTGTATGAGAATAAACTTAGTAGGTTTCCGCATTCCACACTGAAACTATCCACGATACGAGAATTTGAAAGATTTGTTTGAGTATGGAGTGCACCAAATTTCTAGCCCGTTCGTTAGGATTGCCATTGTCATAGGCAGTCCTCACACTTATCGAATCGTTACGTTTCTCCGGGGGGGGGGGGATACATAATAAAGCGAGTCGCCATTCCCCACTAGCCAAATTTTATAATAGGAATTTACGTTCCGGAACGACAGAAAAATAACCAAAACAAATTAGCAATAAAATTGATTTTATGCAACGAATTGTATGATCATTGGTAACACGTCCATTTACTACATATTGCATAAAGATACAAAAATACTTTTATGGAAATGCATCGTATAAAGAACAGTGAAAAGTATTGATTTTTCTCACCCTCACCTTCTCTTCTTTTGATTTTCAACCGGTGGTACGTGTGCCACTGGTGGCACGCGGGGGCGTCGTGTGGTGATGCGTGAAGTCATTTGGGAATTACCATTTGTTTCACAGTTCTCCTTTAAAGATGCTAATCGCAGTAATGAAATTGTTTTAAATGTACTAAATAACAAGTAAGACGTTTATGAAGTATAATGACAGTTAAACTACAGAAGTACAAACTGTATGCCATTAATATTTTGAATAGGCCTGCTTGGTGGTACGCCGAGATGTTTCTTTCCTGATGTTCGTACGCGAGGAAAAGAAGGCCGAAAAGCACTGACATTGGTTTTGTTCGGAAGATTTCGGATGAGCGGTTTCATGTTCGGAGGACGTGCCAAGCAGAGAGTAAGCGCTTCATTATAGAAATTCATGTGGGCTGAATTTCGTAATTGTGAATCTTCATAAAGTAAGGATTAACTCTGTTGATATGCTTTTGTCTTAAATTAAAACGTGTTGCTAACAGACAGTTAAATAGTACAGATTCCACTTTGAAGAATTACGAATTACACGCGTGTTATGGGTAAATGGTAATCACCAGCTCAGGTCTTATATTGAGAGGCCATATCAACTGCGGGCCAACCAGCCTCTTTTCAAACGTGTACCGTTTTTTTTTTCTCAGGGAATAATTCACTCGGATCGGAAGCAGGCCAATGACTTTCATCTTGTGCCGAGATAAAGAATGTGTGGAGCTGTGTACAATCTTCCCTTGTTTTCATGGCGTACTGCGTAACAAGCACCTTAGATTTAATTCTTTCTACAAAAATGTTTACAAAAAAGCGTTATAAGACGATTTGCCTTACACATCTTGTACCTTGTTCGACGCATTG
Organism: Coptotermes formosanus; assembly: GCA_013340265.1. Taxonomy (NCBI): domain Eukaryota; kingdom Metazoa; phylum Arthropoda; class Insecta; order Blattodea; family Rhinotermitidae; genus Coptotermes; species Coptotermes formosanus. The sequence goes on along the minus strand of BLKM01000736.1, from coordinate 393,190 downwards.
TTCATGATTGATTGCTTGACAGCATGAGACCTAGGTGATAGTGTTGTATTATTAAAATATGTCTGAGAAGTAGAATCTTAGGATATGTACTGGATTGAACTGACTCTGGATAGGGTGCACTGGCGAACGTTTGTGAATTTGGCAGTGAAACTTTGCTAGAAGTCAGGAAATATATTGACCAGCTTAGTGACTGTTAGTTTAGCCAGGAAGGACGGCGCTAAATGGCCCCAGTAATTCTTTTAATTTGATAAATATTGTTGGAAAGTCCGTACGAAGTAGAACGTGTAATGGACCAATACGACAAGAACTTTTAATACAGACGCTCGAAACAAAACGTCAGGGGAACACTTCAATTGGTTTTGACAAATGGAACACATGGCCATTCGAGCTGCACGGAGCGATATTAATGTTCCATGTATGCACAGAGTATAAACCATACAAAAACAGCATGTTGGTGTAAAAGAATAACAATGAAATTTAAAAGCCACTTGGAGTTTTGTGTCGTTGTATAACAGTGGGTGATGTGTTTCACAATCCGTTATTGTGGGGAGGGGGGAGGAGTTCTTATTTATGAAATGCATTAGTCTTTGATTGTTACTCTGTAATTGTGTGATGTGTTTTTAATTGATTTCCAATAAAAAATCCTTCATTAGCCTTTGTTTGCCAGCCCTTCACTTGTAACTGGGAAGCACACGGCTTGTGTACTGCAAACTAACACAGCATGATACTCATCATATAAGTTTATATTTAGCAGTAAGTTCGTTATTACATATGGTTTGTATCTTAGGCAGGACGGTTTTAATCAGTTAGGTAAACACTGCTTTTTGATATTCGTAAACATATTTCTTCCTCAGGAGGAATGTTAATTTTAGACATGAATGTGAAAGAGTGGGACATGTCGACGCTAACTTCGACTATGATTCTGTGTGTAGTCATTAGTTGAACAACTTGAAACATGAAATCCTTGTAAAAAATAAGAAATAAATTCCTCCCTCACAGGGCACACTGGCTGTTCATCATAAAACAAACTGGTTTGTGCTGTTTGGCGAAATGGTCACTTGTGAGAATTATACGAAACACAAAATGGCAATCTGGGGAAAATGCAGCATTGTTTAACGTTCAAGGAACTCATACATATACTTGTAGTTCCAAGCACTATGCTTTAAAAGCTATCGTAGGTGGACTTCAGCAGCGTAATAAAGAATATGTTGTGCTTTAAAGGGTAACGACAAGATTTACAGCAGAAACGTGATCCCTACGTGCCGGACGTGCCTTCAAAACTTCAGTCTCCATTATGGGTTTGTCGGAACTTACATGTTAACTTAATAATACAATTTAATGTTATATTTATAAGCGTAATTTGCAAAGGCAACGCTACGTTAGATTGGTTAGATATAATCTCAAAATTTTGTATTGTCACGAAGTATGTTTATGATCAGCCTTCGTATTTACAAGATGTGTGTGCGCAGTTGAAGCTGTTAGTAGGTGTATGTGTGAAACGGAACTGCTGATAAAGGATTCGTGCTAACATATTTTGTAGCAGTTTTACATTTTACAAAGCAATTAGTTTCCATGATTTTGAGGACACATTAAGGGCATACAATTTCAGACTCGTGGCGTTGGTTTCACCAATATGTCAGAAGTCTGAGTTTCTGTCATGTTGGAATTAGCGATGGTGGGTAATCAAGATTTTAGCTGCAAATATGGGGTTGCCTCTGATGTCTTTATGTTTTTAACAAGATTGATGTCAGTGCGTTGATTGGTACAAAATGCATTAAGGGAGACACACACGACTGGACGAATGCAGTAACGTGATGGTAGTGTAAGCTTATGTTTTTCATAAATGAACATGTGTGACTAAAAATGAAGCTTGGGACTGAATATAAAGCACTTTTCCCTAATCTTTTTTTAAGCACAAATAAATTTGTAATAAGCTGAATGCTGCTTTAGTATGTGATTCCCCAGTGGGCATAAAGATGATAACAGTTGAAATTATGGAACGTGGAGTGACGTAGGTATTTGTAAAAAGGAAAAAATCTTTAATTACATAAACACACAACAACAGTTTCGTTGTGTGGCCTGGCTTTAGAAGCTAAAATCGCCATGAAAGCGAGTGATTGTAGCCTACGTAAATGGATTGGATATTTGTTTACAAAGTAAATGGTATGTGTTTATGGTGAGAAGTCATTTTAAGTATGAGCAGCAAGTGTGGGTGTTGACGGAGTCATACAGTGGCGCCTTGATTCAAATCACACATGGCTCTGAAACTTGTCGAAGGAGTGACTCAGGGGTGGGAGGACAGCTTACAGCTTTTACGTTTAAATTAAAGCTTAGCAGGTTTCGTTAGTGACGCTGGTTATACAAAATTATGACTACAAAGGTATTTATGCCTGTATCAATGCCTATTACCTGTAACATATTTTCTGAAAAAATATTAGGGTGGTGAAATCAAGGATGTTGTGATGGATGGATAATGAAGAGCGCAGATAGATGGTCACAGAATTTCTGTCGGAAAGGCTGTATCGAGGAAAGCACTTCGATAAGCTGGGAATCATAGAATTGCCATAGGCTTGTTGAAAAGACATAAGGAATAGGGTGCGAAGGCATGAATTTTTTTTGCCTGGCTTATAATATAGCCCCGTGGCGAACATGTACAAATATTTGTCAATATTCGGGCTCCGTGCTTGCGCTTATTTTGTTAATTTTCTCGGAACTTGTTTTTTAATAACTTCAGATTTAGTTAGTGTATTTTTTAGCGACATAAAGGATAGTTAACTTGCCAAGCAGTATGGCACTTCTAATGCGTTTAGAAGACCAGATTTGCATTTAGCGAGTATAACTTTATTGTGTGTAGGCCATCTGTATATGTTGCATATGTACTGTGTCTTTAATAATGAGACTTAACTTGAGAGACACGACAAACACCGTGCAGCAAATGGGAAAGACGGACGGACAGACGGGTAGACAGGTAAACAGACAACAGACATTGATGTACACTGCAGGAGAGTCATAGTATGTTGGTCACTTTTTGTTGCTTCTGGGCCAGTTCAGTTGGTTTTACAATTCCGTATTTTATTATCCGTCAGTGGTTTGTTCTTTAGTTAAGGCATCCTGTTGTGTTATTGAAATTAATATGTAATTTGCAACAGTAAACGTGACAGCACAACTTCTATATTTCTTTTATTAAAGATGTTGTTGTAGCTACATGTTTCGGCTTACTACGTCTCCAGACAAGCAAATTTATTTGCGTAAGAAAGTAGTTACCATATATTGCCAGTACTCTTGTTACAGCTAAGGAATGCAAGTTTGACACATGTTTCTAAAATAGTTGAAGTGAAACGAAATAATGTATTTAAGGTAAAAGCATTTCTGTGAAAGTCCTACTATCATTCGATTACTCTTATAAAAGATCTGCCCCGCTCTTTCCTCTTTTATGTGTGTATTAACTTTCTGGCTTTTAATATAATTAACAGTCATATCTAAGCTTCGAGTAGGGAACAAAATAAAACTTGGCAAAGAGTAAAATAAGGTTCCTTATACTGTATTGCGGGCACAAATAATAATTTAACCACCAAAACAGTGTACATAAACGTATATTATTAGAAGACTGGTATACTGCCCGTTAAAGTTTTTATGGGAGTTCTTGACAGATCCCAGATCTAGCTCTTATTTCCACAATAACCTTTCGACTGGCATGGTGAAACATAGACTTACCTTCACATGGTGCAAGCGACAGGTAACTTATAACCTCAAGAACAACTGAAGTTCAGAAGGATCGAAAGTTATACGGACACTTAATGAGTAAGAATGAGGTAACAGTTTTACAGTGGACCCCAGGCCACTGTGATATTACAGGAAGCCTGAAAGCTGATGCCCTAGCAAAGAAGGTCACTTTGATCACTTAAAATCACAGACAGGGAAATATCATACTGTCAAAATCACAAGACTGAAGGACTTTCAAGGTGATGAGTGTCCAGAGACTGGCAGCAAGAACATTGTAGAAACCTTAGAGAAACTCAATTGCAAACGCACCAGACTGACCAAGGAGTGAAGTCATTGTAAACTTCCGTCTAATTACTGGATATGATTGCCATGCGAAATATGTATGTCAGATAGGATTATTTCCCCATATTTACTGCACACTGTGTGATTAACATTAACGAGAGCAGATGGACCGGAACTGCTTTATCTTCAATATCTGAAAGCCAAAGGTACTGACAGGCAAGAGGTCGAGTGAGTGAAGATGCTGTCAACATACCCGCCATTTGCTTAAGTAAATTAATTAATTAATTTATTTACCTAGCTACTGATCCGGGCTCACACATTATCGTCCTCGAATAATAGTATGAAATATCAGTTTCACTAAATGTGCACGCCCTTAACACGGAACATTTTTTTTTTTGAAAATAATATGCGTATAATAAACGGAGCTCATATCTACACAGAAATTTTTAACGGCTGCAATACCGACCGAAACACAGGTACCTCTCTACTGCTTCTTGCAGGCAGACTGCTTTTAGCAGTCACTGACAAGCGGAGTGTGTATACTTGAGGGTAAGTGTTGTTTGGTATATTAGGACGATCGGATCCGGTGCATATGTGTGTGTATGTTTGTAGGATCTACACACACACACACACACACACACACACACACACAAGCACGTGCTGCATATTGGAAGGACTGTTTTCCAAAGTGTATACACCAAGCTACCAGCGGCCTTCTTTTTTGGGCAATATACGGAACTTACTTGCATTAATTAATGAATTGATGTCGTTAATAAAGTGGATTTCATTGTTGGTCAGTATGAGTTAAAACTGAACTCGCCTTACAACGATAACGCTCGAACCTCAGTTTTTTTTGTTTAATCTGTTGGAATGGTTTCTTAAAATTTCAAAATTGTATAAGGTATTCAAAATAGTTTCCGGTTGTAGGTTGAACGCATCGCCTGCGGCGCCGTTCACATATTTGCTTTGTTGTCGGGACGAAAATTCAGAACGCGGACAGCTTGTATTTAATTTGTATACCAACTGGCTGCATGGTGAATTCGTAGCAGCACGTCGCGCAACAGTTACATGTGGCTGATGGAATTACGTTGTCGTGTGCTCGAAGGGGACTCGAGGCGTCACATCCGTGACAGGTTGATTGACTTGTCTGAGGAAGGCACCTAAATACCAAGTAAGACAAGAGACAGAACTGTGTAACACTTTGCAGTATACTTACACGCATGGTAACTATATTGGTTGCGATCTCTTACCCGGCTAATACGTTTTTAGGCACGTTTGCGTAATTGCGACAAGCAACTTACTAGCTTCGTCATGACTTGTCAGTTTGTCGGTCCCCATGCAACATCTTGATTCCCACTGGACAGGTTTTTATGAAATTTGGTATTGGAGTATTTTTCGAAAATATGTTGAGAAAATTCAAGTTTCGTTAAAATATCACAAGAAAAACGTGCAATGTTTTGTGACAAAATTTGCAGAGAAAATCAAAATGTTATGTTCAATAGCTATTTTTCGACAACCGTGTCGTTTATGAGGTAATGTGGAAAAATATAGTAGAGCCAGACAGGCCACAGATGACAGTATAATACGGCGCATGCGCTTTGCATGCTGGGTAACTAAGGATACAGACACACACTCGGAATATGTAATACTTCTTGCTTTTGTGTAGCAACAGTGGTAACGCGAACTCGCCAATTGTTACGTTTATGCGTAAGTTGCCTGTCTTGTTAATTTATAGATTAAAATATGACTTTTCATTATTTAAACAAACTTTCTTATATTTAAAAAAATTATACGCATGTCACGTCACCAGAACTCATTCTACGATTCTGCGTTCAGAATTTCTAGATTCAATACCAGTAATACTAACATTGTTGCCGTTTGACCTTGTCAGATAAAACAGGGTAGGATCTGAAAGTATTTTTGGTAATATAACGTAAAAATGCACTAATAACACCTTTCACTGCAATATATTTTTATTTCTGCCCTTAGTTCAGTAAATATTTTAATTAAAAATTCTTATCCTTTGTCACAAAAAGGAAAACAAGTTTAAGCACAAAACTGGTCTGAAATAAGGTGATTTTCTCGTGAACCCAATATTATAGTTTCCCGGGAAAGGCAATGATCATGGGGTTGATGGCGCCTGAACCTTTGTTGGAAAAGTAAAACTAGTGACCATGACAAATATGTCAACATAGGATCCAGTGCAGAATTATGAACGTGTGGAAATACAGTGTTATCTGTACAGAAGAATAGGGATTAAGGAAATTTCTTTTGTGAACGTGTAACATGCCAGTCGTGTGAAATCGATAGGTCGTCTCTTTCCGTTTCGATTTACTGGCTCTCAGCACTGAACTACCGAAACTTCGTTCTTAACATATTTTACAGAGATATAGACTGGATTCATCTGGCTAAAGTAGGCGGCTTACTTGATGGAAATTAATTAGTGTATGTGACAGTGCACCAAAGTGAATTTAAATGAATATGAATGACAGTGAATCAAATAATTTAGAAATTTTTTGTACCGCGCTTTAACTTTTCTTTCTTGGTTCAGTTTTTCTTCCTTTCTGGCATCTCAGCAGTCCACAGATAACACATTTTTGGTCAACATGTGCTTCTGTAAATCAAGTTTTTTAATCTGATTTTCGAAAATCTCTGTGTGCATCTTTGTTCAGTCTTTTTTTTTTATACAGCAGCATAAGACTGGGCAGCACTAAAAGTATTTATTATACCTTCTAACGTTCGATAGAGTACACTAAAGGTATGAAAGACTTTTTTTTTTCCAATAGCGCAACAACCCATAGCTGGCAGGAGCCTCCTCATTGTCGAGGCGTCACGATCACACTCATGTACACACTCGGTAGGACTCCTCTGGAAGAGTGATCAGCCCGACGCAGAGACCTCTACCTGACAACACACAACACTCACAACAGACGGCATCCATGCCCCCAGACTGGATTCACACCCACCATCCGGGCAAGTGAGCGGTCACAGACCCAAAACCTTAAACCGTGTGGCCACCGGGATCGGCACTGTGAAAAACATAGCGAGTCGAAGTGCTGGAGATATGTTTTTATTAACCCTTTAAAGACGAAGCGTATCTGTTTTATATAAAGACTCAGTGCGTACCGCGCTGTAAACACTCTCCACTTCGGTTATAGAAGCCAGTCTCTTAATATTTTATAAGGCAAAATTGCTGTTTGTTCTGAGATCCGTACAAAACGCATAAACGCAATGTGGGTACCATGTAGAATTTTTGGTTGTTGCACCTAGTGGTACGTAAAATTACCGCTAGGCTTTAAAAGGTTAAACAAACAAAAGCAATATTCTGTCTGCTAAGTTAGTTATCGTTTTGGTTTATTTTCCCAGAAAACGCGTGGGCTGTTAAGTTTTATTAGTATGGGTTTGTAGTCTAAAACAGCTGCAGGGAATTTAGAAGTTATACTGCATGCAAACTGTGAAACTTGGGCAGTGCATATGGAACTTCTAAACCCTGTGACTGGCTGAATAAATGCGAGTTTTTAGGGTTTAACCACCCTTCCCTCGTAACCAGTATATACCCTCGATTTTATACATATTAAAACCTTATCTGTTTCTTACAGTTACTGGTTTAAAGTTCACAGTCAGTTATTTTTTAACCGTTTAAAAAGTCTGCTAATTTTTTAAAAATTGTATTGAAACACACAGCTGTCTGAGGCAGACCAATAACTGACGCACCGAAACTGCTTCCAGCAGCTTCTTTGATAGGTCTGTTCGTAGTTGGATTCTGTGCTTCCTTTCTACTGCTTGCCCACGGGAACTGTGGTTTTCGTTTTTCAATATTCTAACGTAGACACGTTCTTGAAAGATAGGTGTCCTAATCAGAGTGAATGGAGTTGCTTAGCTTGCCGAGAAATTCTTCGCTTTTTTTGGAAACTGAAATTTCGTTACCGTTTTTGGACCATATGATTATGCGTCTTCCCAGAAACTTTGTCTCACTTGTCAGGGGAAAAGTAGGTGATTTAACTACCGAATTTGGCCCGATGGAGGGAGTCTTCCCTGTCAGTAGCCAGTTTTCTGTGTCGGATCCAAATGAGGTGCCTTCCAACCTCTCACTTCGAAGATGGAAACAATTTCTGTTTTGGAAACTTTCTTTTAGTGGTACTAAACTATGGACAATGTGCGTCCTCAGAATCTTTTAGAACTGATACATCACTGCTGTTCGTTATACGCATAATAAGTGTAACTTACTACCCTCTTTATGGACTCTGCGCAGTAAGGGTGGTTCGCTGCAGGCTTGTCAGTTCATGCATGGTAGCATTTCTGTTCTTTTGGAGCAGGGTGTAGTATAGATTTCATCTCCTTGTGTATCGCAACCCCTACACACACGAACACACACACACACATATTTCTCGCTTTGCGTCCCGGAATTGTGTTCATGGTCGGCTACCCCGATCAGTATTCTGCCCGAATCACCCTCTATAACTAAAGTACACCTACAGTTGCGTCCAGGTCTACGCTTTGGAGTGTGCTGGTGTACACATCACGAAATCGGTGCTGTTGATACTGGGGAGGGTTCTAAACAATAGTGGATCTATTCATGCCTCAAGATTGTGCTGAACATTGTTCATTGTATGAGACATGTTCAATACGAAGTTCATATGAACGTGTCTGCTTTCACATCTAGGTCACTAGCTGTCGTCAAACAGCTCTAACCTTCTAGCTAAAGCTTATAAGAAGAAAGGGTTATTTCATTTTTTGTGTACATTATGTATGTTGTGTGTGTATATGTGTGTCTGTCTGTCTGTCTGCGTTACACATTTTCCAATTTTAATATAATTCAATATGACGGACACCTGTCACTGGTACATTTTCGATTCGCTAGGCCACTAACATGTACATGATGTCAGTGAGACTAAGCATTAATCCTTACAAGTCTCCTTCAGTTTCGAATATAAGAAAATTTGTGTAATGTCTAAGGCGCTAAAGTTTACAGACCGACGGATAAATGGATGCGGCTGCTTAGGGCATTATTTTCTTTTACCTGATTAAGTAAGCGGAAAACAGAGATCAGTTAAGCAACGAGCCGGAAAATTTGCAAATAGGCTACTATACGCAAATTGATGGCCGTGGTGTGTTTAGGAAGGAAATTACGAAGACCGGTTAACCTAGAACGAAAAGTCCCCTCGCGTAGTATGCGTTGTTCCAAGTAGAGACGGCCATAACATGGTGAGTGTGACAGTGTGACCAAGTCGTTTGTGGCACAGTGGTCAGCGTACTAGCTTCCTATTCAGAAGTGTCTTATGGGCGATCTTAATCGTACCACCAATCCATAAAATGAACAAGACAAGTGATGTACATATAAACGGAACATTAATGCGCTTTCGCGTAACCATTGGTGCTGTGGAAAAGCAATAAGTATTACATATTCTGAGTGTGTGTGTGTGTGTGTGTGTGTGTGTGTTTGTGTGTGTGTGTGTCTGTAGCCTTAGTTATCTAGCATGCAAAGCGCATGCGCCGTATTATATTGTCATCTGTGGCCTGTCCGGCTGTACCATATTTTTTCACATTATCTCATAAACGACAAGATTGTCGGAAAAAGTTATTGAGCATGTAATGTGTCTTGATTTTCCCTACAGCACTTCTCCGAAACTTTTTTCATTCTAAGAATAGTCCAGCGAGGTTCTATCAACTGTAAATAGCTCTTCATGTAAAGTACCGGTTATTGTTATCAGATTTTAATAGAACTTGAATTTTATGGACTGATTTTCGAAAAATACTCAAATATCAAATTTTATGGAAATCCGTCCAGTGGGAACCGAGTTGTTTCAGGTTGCAGACAGGTGGGCATGACGAAGCGAACAGTCGCTTTTCGTAATTTTGTGAACGCGCCTCAAAAAAAAGCAAAGTCTCTGATGGTAATGGCAACTGGTAACCTGTAGTTGGAAGTAGATGCAACTTCAGAAAGGTTTTGTACTGGTAATTAAGTACCGACCACGTCAACTAAGCGACAACAGATCTACCTCAGTAAGCAGGATACTAGCTGGTGACTAGGGATACGGGGTTCGCTTACCGACACTTGCAGAATATTTTCTATTCTTTGCGGCCTGTAGACTTATTTTTGGAGCCTACACAGAATCCTACGCCTTGGGTGCTGGGGGAACTCATCACCGGTTATGTTGCCTCTATGTAATACGTTGAGAATATATAGGGCCATGCCTGCATCTTCATGGGGTGGTGCTTTATTGAGCTCAGAAGCAAGTTTTGCTTTACTTTTATCCGATATAATCTCGGTTTGATATGATTTTGACAGTCCTGTCGTTATTGAGAAATTGCGTAAGAAGGGGCACAATTCAATTTTATTTATCTGTACGGTTCTTGCTGGGAAATGGTGCATTACCGTGTCAGAGTTTAGTGCTGTGGACTTTAACAGAAAAGGGAATCATACACGTCTGTTCTCATGTCGTAAAGTGGGAAATACTATGAAAGAGGCCTTTAAAGAACTTGGACGAAGGAAGGGGGAGAACAACGAAAACGAAAAATAAAAGAACGTACATGGAAACTCGTCTTAAAAGTCTGCCATAATTTATTCCACAGCTTTTTTTTTTTTTCGTTTTCCTTCTGCACTCATCTCCTTTCTTTTTCCTGCTTTCTTCCCCCTTCTTTTAGCCCCGCTCCAAGCATCCGACCGTCCCTCACAGCTTTCCTGCTGGACCAGAATGCCGGGGTTCTGAAACATTCACACGAACGCCATTCGAGAGCTTCCCTCAGCAAAGCGAAGTGGAATTGTTACAGCAGGTGATGGCTTAAGGATTGCCAACCCTTCGTCTCCCTACAGTGACTAAAGAACTTACGCCGTATTTAGAGTTCTTGAATTTTGGAACATCTGAACTTTCACCGTTCAGAGTTACAAAGCCTAGAACAGAGAGAGAAAGAGAGAGAGAGAGAGGTTTCGTTTTTGAGGATTTCAACCCTATCCCGAAAAGGTATTTGAATTGATTTCATCTGTGTTTTGCGTTCATTTGCGAGCGGCTATGATGATGTAATATTTCAGCTAAAAGAAAGACAATGAAAATTTTCGATAACTTTCGATATAGTAAGCTTTATGTGCCCAAGGTAATGATGTATGTCGGGATTTTATTTCAGCGAGGAGACGGTAGGCACTCAGAAATGCACAAGGTCTAGGAAGAACTTGTGTGATGTCTTTCTTTAAATGCTTTCCTGTGGATTCGTAGGCGAACAGGATGACAAAATTGTAGGAACAATAAAAGGCTGTACAGCACAACTTCAATTTATTCAGGGTATTTTTAAGTGTCATAATTATACACTACATGTTTCGGCACTATTCCTGTTCGATCCTCAGGCATGTCTGTTATAGAGCATAGTGCCGAAACGTGTAGTGTATAATTGTGATACTTAAGAACACCCTGAGTAAATTGAAGTTGTGCTGTACGGCCTTTTATTGTTCCTACAATTTTGTTGTCAACACACAAAGGGATGAAAAAGGTAAAGGTAAAGCAGTCCCACTACAGGCCTGGACAGGCCCACAGGGTTCCAGGAGGTCGAGGCTCCCAGATTTCTAGACAATCGGCGCTTGAAGGTGGTAAGGTTGTCAGCCCTACGCACCGGCCGCGTTTACCCCCCAGGAAATATTCCTGGTACTCATTTCTGTTAGACCGACAGGATTATGTCAATGAAAAATCCACTGACACCATCGGGAATCGAACCCGCGACCTGCCGGTTTGTAGCGCAGTGCCTCAACCAACTGCGCCACCGCGGGCCCCACAAAGGGATGACCCACTTTAAAATTATGAACAGGTTGAGTGTATTTGTAATAACTGTTCAGTAATTATGTATTTTCATACAGTTTCTGATGGTAAAATTTCCTGACATAAAAAGTGCCGTTAATAAAAAATATCCCATACTTTTCATATGCCTGGCCGTAATTTGGAAACTGTTCCCGGGGTGACGCTCGCATGGCTTTTGCCGTAGAAGTGTTTGTTGATGATGCTGCGTAATTAAAGGGTAACTGGAGTGAAATGGAAAAACGTGGCATTAAAAGTTCATATTGAAGGACGCTACGTACGTTTCTTTGTTGCCTGTATACACACATGTGAGACCATAAGCCTAATTCTCATACGAAATAATGCAAAAATGCCGCGGATATAGGCTACTCGTATTTTGTGACTTCATCAAACGTGTCTCTCTTGAAATCAGTGTTCAGATTAGTGTATGCTTTTACTGAATGTAAACTATTCTAGTGGGGTTTATATGTTTAAATTGTATTTAATAGCCACTCTAGGACTGTTGCTCCTCACAGAACATGACTGACAGATTTTCTGGTATTCATTGAAGGATGCTAATACCATAAGTTTAGTGAAATCAAATGTATTCGTAAGTTTTTGGGTTTAACCACTAACTTCTACTTTCAAAGCAGTGAAAAGTGGATCATGCATTACGTTTAAGTTTTAACCCTGTAAGCATCATTCATGAAAGTGAATATTATGTTATTTTTGTACGATTCAGTGCAGTGCCGTGTGGCAGTTTAATCTGTCGTCAGATTTTATGAGAGTTCTAGGTGCATGCTAACACCACATTTGTCACTTGGCCATGGATGTGTGGATCGTGCTGAATAAAAGTGTTCTCTTTCCCCAAGGCACAGTGATATGTTATTACTCCAAAAACGGAAAAAATCATGTAGTTGTATACAGTTCCGTTCTACTAGACCGCAGACATAACCAATTTCTAAATTGCCGTGGCTCAGGCACAATATGGCGGCCTCTTAAGGCGGAGGCGTGGGTTTAGTACCAGGCCATTCCGTGTGGGATTTGTGGAGGATCAAGTGACACTGGGACAGCTCTTTTTGCGAGTGCGTCGGTCTTCCATTGTCAGTATCATTACAATAAATTTCTAGATTAATTCGTCTGTCACCGACGCTAGAAAATCTTAACAACAAACAGTGTAATTAAATAACACATCTAAGGATCAGTTTTTGAAACGACGTATGTAATACTCGTATGTGTGTAGGCAATGAATAATATCCAAAGGAGTTTGTATTTCTATTATTACGTATCTGGAATGCAGATGTGTATTCGTAAGGTTTCAGTATCTTTTAAGAGAAGCTTTCAAAATTCCGACTATCATAAACTGTGAACCTGAGGATGACCTGAAACAGGTCAAAACATGTAGTTCTGCATAATAGAATTTAATTGTGTTTGGACGGATTTCGGCTTGATTTCTGTTATGAATTTTTTTTTTCCTTTCATTCTGTGTAATGTCAATTATGCTTCTTAAGTGCCATTGGTGAATGCCGAATAGACCGCTCTTGGATTCAAAGAATGCCGATTGTCCTGTAACTTCAATATCACATTTTAATACTTAGTTACTACTTGCAGTTAGTAGTACAAACTTCCAAGTTCTGATAGCAGCGATTGTGAAGAATGTTGCTCAGGATCGTGAGTCCAAGCAGCATGACACTTTTACGAAACGTTGGTTACTGTTTACCAGTCGGTACGGCGAATTCCCAGAAGACGTGATTTTAGAGAACTTCATAACTTCGTTAATTTTCACGTTCAGTGGGAGGATGGTGTCCTCGGGTATTTGGAAGGTGAACCTTTCTGTCTATCTGTCTCTGTGCCTGTCTTACTAAAACGTGTGTGTGTGTGTATCTAATTATATTACGATACTTAATACACAGGTACATACATACATCTGTGATGAGTAAGAATGTGTGTATGAGCAAAGTAGCTTTCTTTTTCATTCTTTCTTTCTTTCTTTCTTTCTTTCTTTCTTTCGTTCGTTATTTCTTTCTTTCGTTCGTTCTTTCTTTCTTTCTTTTCTTTCTTTTCTTTCTTTTCTTTCTTTCTTTCTTTCTTTCTTTTTTTGTTTGTTTCTTTCTTTCTTTCTTTCGGGGTTGCCCAGTCTTGTGTCATCTATTGCAAGAAGCAAAACATATTTTGTGTACCAAAGTTACACCTTACAGAAGATTTATCAAGACTAGAATATTGTTCATGATTTTCTAGTCCACAGTATTTCATGGGATGCATTCTAGACTTGGTATAATGTGAATTCAGATGTATTTGTTACATGTGATGCCGACCCCAGTGGCCTCGCCGTCTAAGGCGTAGGACTGCGGCCGAGCGCTTGCTGAGATCGTGGGTTCGAATCCCACCGGGGGCATGGATGTTTGTCTTGTACATTGTGTTGTTAGGCAGAGGTCTGTGCGACGGACCGATCCGTCCTCCAGAGGAGTCCTACTGACTGTGATGTGTGTTTGAGTGTGATCAAATGAAATCACAAAAAACCCTCGACACCTACTGTGAACAAGTAGGTAGAAGAGGGAAGAACTAAGAAACATTTGTTACATGTGATGCAGTTTGCGCGTGACGAATTATTACTGTCACTGTTTTTCCCAGTACAAACTCATCTGCTGAAATGTTGACTGAAGTTTCATTTATCATTCAAATTTAAAAAGTAAAATATGTGTGCCAGTAATATCATGTGTGGTTGAGAAACTGGCAGCTGGCACTCTAAGCCTTTGCATTTGTCACCACTTGGCATTCAGTTGTAAATTATGAAGCACTGAACTTACGCCTAGTCGATGGTCAATCTATCGATTGTGCTGGCAATCGCAGCTTCACGTGTGTTATAATTCCCAGCAAGTACAATGCGCTGCACCTACAATGCTTAATTCGTACTACATTGTCACTTTTTTTAAATGCCCAGTTGAATCATCAGCACGTCGATTCACTGTACTGGATTTCCACGTCGTTTAGAATTCAGCGTGTCTACAGAAAGGGTTCGCACTACAGCATAGGCGAGACGTAGACAGGCATAACGAGATAATGTCTTCCAATTATCCTCGCGGATTCGAAACTGTTGTTCATTCCATAATGTCAACTCGTTGTTCAGTATGCTGCATAAGCATGGCCATGTGGTTGTTGTGTCACTTCTGCAGTTTTCAGTAATGAGGGTCGAACTTTTGTTAGATAATTGCCCATGAGATACTGTTGCAGCTGTTGCTGGCCAGTGTATTCCAGTCATATGTTAAAACCACAATTAAGAATATCGTTTCTCAAACTCGTGTGTGTAAACGCAAAATTACAGCGTTTCCGGTTGCGCATGTGAGGAAGGCGTGTAGGGAAATGGAGATACAGCTCCACTCATGTTAACCTCGGTACTAGATGGAGGCGTGTGGTCAGTTTCACGTACGTAAAGATTTATCCCCTCGGTGAAAGGGACCCTGAGGCTGGGTGAGGGCCAAGGGTGGTTTGGACGCTTAGGAGAAGAGAAAGACATCTTGCAACCCCCGAGAATTGAACCTCGATTCCTTCGTTTTCTAGTTTCTAGCCTGACTCAGTTGTGGTTTTACACAACGGAATTCGTATGATAGTTTTATCTCTAAAAGTCCTGCAGGAGGACTGTAAAGGAACGGATTAGGGTCGATTCACATTATACGGCACGACACGACACGACAAAAACAGGCATGCGTTCACATATACCGGGAGTTAACAGACAGATAAAATAGCCTCTTGCCATTAGCTGTTGGTGACAGACTAATGTGTATTCGAGCATGTGGAAACCATAAAAGAATATTTTGTCGTGTCTTGTCGTGTCGTGCCATATAAAGTAATCGACCCTTATCTGTATAAGCCGGTTTATGCTTTTAGTGATTATTTTCCCAATCGATTAACCACATATAAGCTGCTGATTAATCAGTTAATTACGTATTAATACAGTGATTATTAACCGTTTTATTCTCATTGTAATATATCTTCGTAAAATTGAATATTACCATGAGACTCTTAGTTTTCTGTTTCTTGTGGTGCAGATTGACAAAGTACCTCTGAATTAGCTTTATTCAAGTTCCACTTTCTTCCTTTTAAAACGTGAACGTGACTGTCACAATTTTGCTCTGAAGATGGAAGCAGTAGATTCCCCCAAGAATGTTCGTTAGTATCAAAGTATATGACATCACATCCAAGAAGACGGCAGGCGTCGTAGTCGCAACTGACAGAACCTAACATGTCTCATGTACTGTTTTGGTATTATTCCACATTCATCCACCACCGCACCAACACACGCGATGGTCCTCGCGAACTGGTAATTGGCTTTGATCAAAAACTTCGCTTTACAGAAGGTAACCTTGTAGTTAAATAAGGGAGTGTTATAATTAGTTACAAACTGTACTGGTATTATAACTAATATAAAACCTGTGAAATTTCAACGTGAAGTTTTTACAAATCTCATGCGTGTCTGTAATTTCCACAGATGTTTCTTGCGTTGATCCACTCTTGTGTCTAGAAGAAGGTGCTGCTGCCTAGAGATTCCAATTTATCGGCAAAGGTCGAGGTTTTCAATACCAACCGAGGCATATGTACCCTTCGACTTCTCATAACGACAGATTGTTTTCGACAGTCGCGGACACTTGGTATATCCGTCCGTAACTTCTTGCTACATGACCATGGATTAAGGGCAGAATTTGAGTTCCTAGGCTTTTACATATACGGTTTGCACTTTTGATTTCCAGGTGCCAGAAGTTAAGTAAGAGCCCTGAAATCCCATTGAATATTTTTGTCGTTCCTTGCACCCATCAAGAACAATCTTCCGATATTCGAAGTAATTCTTTTAGACCACACTGTATCCAGTAATTGAATTGTCGCCTTCTACGTCTCTCCTGTTCAGATTACGGAATTACAACTTTTATATGTAATATTGATTTTCCGCGTTCCACTTTGCCATTTTCTGTTCTTCTTTTGTTATCCTTCGGATGAGCTAAAGAGAGACTGAAGGTGGGTTAAGAGGGTGGAGGAGGTCAGAGAGCTGCAGGCTACGTCTTGAATCGAATGAGAAGAACAGACCGATATTATGTGGAAACAAAGAACTGAACTCGAACAAAGGATAGGGCATGATAAAATTTTCAAGGGTTGTAATAGAAAGTAGAATAAATGGTAAATAAAATAGCAATGTGAATTATTATAATTGAAATTTAAATGGTTTGAACTTTTACTATGCTTTAATAAACATTCATGCTCTTGATACAACCCGTACAAATACAGAATTACGTGAAAATTCTGTTACGCGGTATAAGAACTCTATTTTCCTAGAATTTACACCAGTTATTTTCCAGGGAAGAATCCTACGAATTTACTGAATGTTCAGATTTAAGGCTGTCACAGGGGTGAAAATTAAGTCTTCAGCCGTGTAGTCTGCTAGAGCAATACCAACGTTTTGTGGGAACTTAGTGCTTCCATCTTCGGGACATTTAGTCCGTGATGTTGGAGACAGTAGGTTCTTTGAGAATATTGACAGCATTTTACATACAACATGAAAGGGCACGCTCCTAACTTGATTGTTTAGACTTTATATAATAGGAATTCAAATATTTGAATACTCATGGCACCTCTTTCGGAATTTTGGGTATGTAAATCTCATAACCAATTGATCGGTCAACAGGCTGTCTGTAAATAAGGATGTGTAAATTTTACACTTCGCTGACCACTAAAGCGAATTTAATGGAAGGTACAGAGAGTAACAGAACTTCCCGCCGGCAGGAAGACATATGTACTTTAGTGTCGATTGTTTATACGCATGCGCATTTACTGTGTTTCATTTCTCACCTGCAGCGGAACTTAAGCCTATTGTTAAATAATGCAAGTGATTACAAAAGGTATTGGGGTGGGCAGTAAACTTTGTTTTGAATGCACACTTTACTAATGAAATACAAAAATGTGATGAGCCAAAAAAAATTGCTAGTTAAATGTTGGCTCATATCTGGAAAGAGTGTAGAGGGAAACACTGTACTGAGCATCATTATTATGTAGGAAGTTTTTTCTGTATCAGGTCTGTATAAAGCTAGAACTGTATCTTCAGCTGGTTACTGTTTCTTCTCTATCAGTCAACAAGTGCACACAACTGTCGTACATTCACAACAATGTGTATAGTATGTATGTAGTGTCTGAAATATACTATTGTGTATTTATGACAGTTGTGGACATTTGTTGGTTGATAGTGAAAAAAGAGTTAAAATGCATGAAATTGAAAATGTAAAATTCGTTAATGCCCAACAAGCAAAACAAATTTACCACCTCTAGACTGCAGCGTTTTAAATATAGTATTGTGAGTGTGACAGGTGTGTATATTTGTTGGTTGATAGTGAAAAAAACCGAGTTATAGTGCAGGAAATTTAAAATTTAAAAAATTACTTACTGTATTTACTGCCGTACAATTTGATCATTATTAGCACTCTTCCGCAGCTATTATCGTCGCTGTAAAGAGTGAAAATAGTATCGAGTTCATTTATGTCGCTGTTATTAGAACCCAGTGACGCCCACAGAATCGTAGTTGACAAGTGTTAAAGAATACGTTTCTTTGGCACTAGAGACGGGGACTGGAGTGTACTGCGTGTAGACAAATTTCAATTACTTATGTAATCAGGGGGTAGATGTTGTAATATAATGCTGGCTGGTCAGACTTGTTGGGTACACAGTTGTGACAGAGGAATAAGAGGCAACGTTGGAATGAAAGTGAAGTGCCTGAGAAAAAAATTGATTTCATGCCAATTTGTTGAACAGATTTCTCTTAGAATAAGCTGTTTTAATGTGAATGGACTGCGTCCGGTAGTGGACATCAGGTTAAGTATCACTTCGTAATACTACTGCCTTAACCTATGTAGCTGTGGTGTAAGATGGTTTTTCCTTTCAGGAAACAAAGTTAAAATGCATATTTGAAGGCTCAGTCTGCTTATAAATTACACGTTTGAACAATGCAGGGCTGTGGAGTCGGAGTTGGAGTTGTGGAGTCGGAAGGAATTTTAGGTGGAGTCGGAGTCAGAGTAGGAGTCGGTAAAAATGTACCGACTCCGAGTCCGAATCCGACCTCAGTCTAAAATCTTAACTAGATACTCCGAACTCCACAGCCCTGAGAGCTACAGTAACCGCTAGACTTATACTTAAATATAGGTTATACGTCTAAAAAGTAGCCTGATGATTCACGTGTGTGGTGATGAAATGTCTTATAGGTTTACCGTTATTAATGCATATTGAGCTTTTATGAAGGAGTCGGAGTTTTAAAAATCGAGGAGTCGGAGTCGGAAGTTTTAAAAATCGAGGAGTCGGAGTCGGAAGTTTTAAAAATCGAGGAGTCGGAGTCGGCGCTTTTGTGTACCGACTCCACAGCCCTGATAGTGAGAACAGTGGAGTACAACTATTACGTTTGTTTAAAAGAAAACCTCAGCTGCGTCAAGAAGTGTAGGTTTGTTCTTCCGAAAATATCGTTGGATATTTCACTTTTATAAACCGAAGACTTCTGAATAAATATTTTACAGTCTCTTCTTACTTACTATAAGACACACTGCGTCTCCATTACTCGTTTCGTTCAAAATGCGCATGGAAAGAATAAATATTTTGAGAATCAAACTAACCCCACGAATGAATCCCGCGGACCAAATATCGTGCTGTCGAAGGGTAAACAACTGCTGACAAATACAACGCTAAAGATTTGTATGGCAAAGAAATTGTGTCAGCTGCGCCATAAATGGTCTCTGCGACAAGCCGTCGCTCTATTTCGTTATCCTCGCTGTCGACTGCAATGTTAAAGCTTAATCGTGTCTGCTGTCCGCCCAGGCCCTGCCACTCTTCGTCGAAAATGGAGCAACGAATAAATTAATTTTATACATCCTCTGTGTCCAGCTAATGGAATCTCGATTCTGATTGTCTCTTTCAGGGAACGTAATGTGTCAAATGGTTGTTTATTGGGTGTGTAGTCCGTGGTAAAAGTATAATTCAACCTAGAACAGACGTTGAAGGCCCGGAGGGGGAGTAGAAGTACAGCTTTGCTCTTTCTTTAGCCATGGTCCTAGATGGGGGTGGGTGGTCAACCCCAAACCTCGGCCGTTTTACCTCCGGGAAGGAGACTTGGTACCCCTTTTACAGGAGCCTGGGTGAGCCCCAGGGCCGGTCTAGACGGGTGCTGGAAACTCGCCTATATAGGGATTCGATCCCTTGACCGCCCAGCCCGTTGCGAGTCGCTGTTCCGAGTACGCTATCCCGGGGTCCGTGAAAAATTGTAAATAAAATATATTGTTTTAGCAAGCTATATAACCACAGGCGAAGTCACTACAAGTACATTAGCTGATAACTGTACAAAATGCTTCTGTTGTAGGACTCTATATTTTCGTTGATTCTGTTGTAGGACTCTATATTTTCGTTGGTTCTGTTGTAGGACTCTATATTTTCGTTGGTTCTGTTGTAGGACTCTATATGTTCTTTAAACAATACTGAACGTTTTACTGTTGTATGTGCTTGCAATTATTAAAATGTGCTGTAATTTATCTAAAATTAGGAGTGAAAGAAATGTGTAGTAAAGACAAAAGTAACAATATTTGAAAGAAGGAAAGGAAGAAGAATAAAACAATTGCGACATTGAAAGTAGGAAACAAAGAAACAGAGTGTAGCGCCGCTGGACTCTGTCATTGGATAGTTCATTCAGTGAACGAAGTGGATGAATGAAGAGTCACACGCCTTCCCTGCATTTTGGCGGAAATTAATTACAAATAACGAAAAAGGAATATTAATTTTTCACATGCGTTAACACGAAAATTTGTTTCTTTAACATCTATAGCAGGAGAGAAGTGAATTTATTTACGCAGTGTAACCGTAATTAAAAATAAAAAATGTACTTCACTTTGGAATATAATGCGAGCAGAAATGTGCACACGGTTTCTGAGTACACGGCATTCCGAAATACGATTTTTATTTTAAATTTTTGCATTTATATAATTTTAATATTCATTTATTGCAGGTTGAACTCTTGTCGACGGAGTCAACAATAGGTTATATTACGGCGCATAACGTTCCCATGTAGATTTATTGTGGGGCATGGTGTGTAGCTTCGTATATAAGTAGCAGCATATCGGAGAAACATGCTGTTGCCATCTTCATGGTAGGAAAATAGCCCATATGGCATCGTATACCGAAAGAAGGCGGTCATTACATCCGCCACCATGACACCCTCAGATTTATTTTCGTGTTTCGCGAAATGTAAACGACATTGTAAGAATGTTGTAAATAGGCCCACTTATTACAGATTTGTATTAAATCTGTGTTTTTAAGATCATGTATAGGTTTTGACAGCTGGGCTTAAAGTCTGACGTGTCGTGGTTTAATTCCCTACAGGGGGCAAGAAATTATCTCGTTTCCGAAGCGCCCAAACCAGCTCTGCGGCGCAGCCAGCATCCAATCAGTAGGTATCGGGGACGCTTTCTGTTGGGGTAAAGCTGTCGGGTACATGCGACTTACCACTTAACGCCCATCTGTTGCCGAGGTTAAGAATGAGTGGAGGTATAACTCTACTTCCAGGTGTGGCTACTTGGCGTACACAGGGACAACTTTATCCTTTACTTTTATAGGATTTAATTTGTTCCATGCGGTTTGTTTGGAATTTTGTGAAGTCTGATTATAGTTTCACGCGAAGTGCAGGGTTACAGGCAGGGGCTTTATTAAAAAAACCTCGCCTGGGGGATGGAAGACTCGTGTACCAAATGTTAACCCGAATTCTTTAACTTGTTGGAAAAGGAAACGTGAAATTGAGAAGAAGAAGAAGAAGAAGAAGAAGAAGAAGAAGAAGAAGAAGAGATAACGCTAACAATTTTGCGGTATCTTTGGATAAAAACTGCAAGAATCACATTAAGAGGCGTTCTTTACGAAGTCTGTGTTCCGTAATTCGAATTTTTACAGTCTTCCTGGAAGTTGTTTTCAATTAAAAGTCCTATGTCCTGTTTCACGAAGTTGGGGGGGGGGGGGGGGGGGGGGGGGGGGGGNGTTTAAACGCATTTGTTGAGTTTCAATTTCCCTGTTAAGTATAAATAAGGATACGTACATTATATTTGTGTATTCTTTACGTGCCTTTTTTTTCTGACTTCTAAAGAGCAACCTTTTGAATCTGCTAGTCTTATTTTTATACCCCACCGCCATATCTGTCATTGGCATGTCCAGTTCCACGTCTTATTCCTTTGAGAACGCTTTAGTATCTCACACGTTTAAACGCATTTGTTGAGTTTCAATTTCCCTGTTAAGTATAAATAAGGATACGTACATTATATTTGTGTATTCTTTACGTGCCTTTTTTTTCTGACTTCTAAAGAGCAACCTTTTGAATCTGCTAGTCTTATTTTTATAAAGGGGCTAGATCGTGTAACCTTGGAGGATGCACATGTAATTACTTCAACTCTATTTTATATGTGGCAATAAAAGGTAACCTTGCTCCTGTGCTTAACGAGACGTATGCGGGAGTGCTGGTATAGCGCCACACATTCTTAACGTCCGCAGTGGATGGAGAGTCCCTTCCCGCCTTGCCCCCCAGGGAAAGAGATCCAGGTAACCACTAGATAAGAAACTGAACCCCAGGGTCGATTTCGACGCTGTAGCTACAGAAGATATCGCTTATTCTTTCCGGTAATCGAACTTTTTTTCCTTGGTAGTACTGCAGTAACAACATAGCAGAGAGTTGATTTAAAAATAGGTCTTCCAGTTGACATGAACGAGTAAAACCAATGTCAATCTCAACACGACTATCTTTATTAGACGAAGAGTGCATCTGTCTAACAGAGCAACATGTTTCTACCTTAAATTAGGTCATCTTCAGGCCCGTAATCTGTAAGAACACATTGAGAAAGACAATATATCGTTGCTTTTTGAAGAATTATAATAAAAAAAACTTGTCAGTCGGAGGTATTATGTCAATGATTTACAAATTACATTCCATTTTTCATCCAATGTTGATAAAATATCTATCCAAATCCAAGTGTTTCCTTGAGAATCCATGATAATATTTTTTTATATTTTAATTTACGTTGTGATAATTCCTTATCTTCTGGGCATAACTCACGTTTCTACTAAGTAAATTTTTTAACTGTGATGACTTAATACTGCTTCATTCCCGGTTGTGATATTACATTTTCCAGTGCCACTTCATCACTCTTAAGTAGGTGAACCGTTGGCTCTTACATTTTAATATCTTCCTGTTCCAGTTGACGTCGACCTAGGATTTGAACCGAGACAATTCGAGACAAGTTTATACTATCGCTGCTAACAGCTTGAACGTAGGCGTAATAAAGCTAAAGGGTAAGGTTGACCCTATAACACGCCATGAAGGCAAAGAAGGGGAGTACCGGTATAGTTCTACTTTTTCTGTAACCTCGGTGCTAGATGGGGGTGGGTGGATAACGCCACGTCGTGGCTGCTTTAACCCCGGGAATGACCCGACACTCACTGCATAGGAGGCTGGAATGGACGCAGGTGTACGCGTCTGTGGTAGTAATAGGCTGGCCATTCAGGCACTCTCCTCAACAACAGCAGTGACATGTCCATTGGAAAGGTGTTTGTTCTACGTACAAGCAGATCATGCGTGCTCTGATGGACTGTACGTTCCCTGTTTGCTGGTCTGCTGTCAGCAATCGCTTCAGGAGGCTGCAAGTGTTGACAGTCCAAGCGTCTTCGCACTGCAGCTGACGCAACGTGGTATGATGGTAACAAGAAATATCAGGGGGATTTCGAGGTTCCATTTTTCGCTGACCACATCAGAGCATTGACCGAGGGTTTCGACTTTTTTGCTGGTACGGGGTTCCCCCGAGTTTATCATCTTGGAACGCACGTGTGCCGACAGAGAGCTGACCGAAGTCGACAGAAACGTTGCTCGGAAGCGACTGCTGTAGTCGCCAGGCTGGTCAAGTGTGCCAGTAGAGGAACGCCCAAGCCAACAGAACGAAATGTGCGTAGCACTTTTCGGCTACCCCTGGCAGGTATCCATGATTTCCCTCAATTGTAAGACAGACTATGATTAAAAGTAGGGACACGACCCCGCATCCCCCCCCCCCTCCAAATCATTTGGTCTTAGGTCAAAGTGATTCACACCAGGTCCGTGAAGTCTTCACATTACATGACCGAGCCGCCTCGGGGTCAAATCTGAGACAATCCTACAGTCAAAGTCATTCTCCTCCAGTGGGGACAAAGTGCCGCTTGTAGCAAAAGTCACTAGCATGACCAGGTCAGGATTCCCACCGAAGAAGGAAACCAGCTGGCAAAGTCACCTATTTACGTACAGTATATAATACTTAGATGCAAGGTGGGCGTGTTTTAGCCAGCAACACATTCGCATGAAGAAATTGCTAAAGGGATTAAGGGATGTCGACTCGAGCTTTGCGACTGTCCGTCGTTCGGGACGGTTGGTTGGTTTGTGGCTGGTGGGGTACCGCGTTTGAAACAACAAGCAAACTGGCCTTACTGTTGGAACGCACCGATGTCTCCACTGCTGATAAGCCGCATGCTCTCGTCGCATTGTGGGAGTTACCATTATTCAATTTATGGATGGTAGTTTGCTGTGGTTAGTGAATGTGATACAGACGGACACCATGTCACCCAGGCTACCACGATAAGCTCAGCACGATTCCATTCGATTATTACGTCACATCCGGCACCCTTACGAACATAATTGTAGAGCACTTGTGTCGCTACATTAAAGGTTGTCCAAATTTTAACTTATTTCATCTTTTGTGTTATGCCCGATCAAAAGCCAATGAAAATTCTGATTTGTAATATGAACTAGTATGTGGCTATTGTTTATAGTTCAAGATTCGAACGCTAAGGGGGTGCAAAAACTGCAACAATATACGCATATATTTATAAGACTGCAATTACTTTTTCAGCGCCAGCACAAGTCTATGTTCATGGGCAGAAATGAGCCATGACACTCTGGCACTTGGCGGAAAGAGTACTGTGTAAATCCTTTTTGTAAATGAACCTCTGACCTGACACATTAAGGTTTCTAGGCATCCGCGAGGTCTAATAATTGCTGATAGATTATAACGTGGAAAATGCAAGAAATGTTCCCGTAAGAGTTTAAAGTGTTATTTATTTGGTACTTCTCTGTTACGTGTGCGCGAGGGAAGCATTAGTCCAACAGATTGTAAAGAAGAGCTGCAGTTGTGAAGACTGAGTTTTGCCTTTATATCATTCCTTGTTTGTAAGATTAGTGGAAGTTCGTGATTAAGCTGGCTCAGGATAGGCACAGGTGGCGGGCTCTTGTGAATGCGGTAATGAAACACCGGGTTCCATAACATGCGGGGAATTTCTTGACTAGGTGAGAAACTGTTAGCTTCTCAAGAAGATCTCTGCTCCATGGAGTTAGTTAGTTAGTTAGTTAGTTAGTGGAAGTTTGTGGCGAGCGATGGTGTGTTACTAAGGTGACATATTTGATTGTTTTCATTCTCTGGATTTTCGTTAACTCAGAGTTTCGGAAGCTGTATATTCTTCCCTCATCGCGTTAAATAAAACAATACTTTCTTGTCTTGCCTTACATTCTTACGGATTATATGACTCTAATATATATATATATATATATATATATATATATATATATATATGTATCCCCAAGATCACAGATTAAGTTTTACAAATCTTGTATTTTCCGTAATAACGGAATTCCGAGCTAGCCTCCGAAATGGCGTGTGTTTTATCTAGAAACAGAGGAAGGAAGAAGTCAAAAGTGTGTCACTTATTACTTTAAATTTTAGAAACCATTTATGTTTCTTTAAAAAGAAATTCTCCCCAGTACATGACTGGGGAACTGAAATGCCATACGTTACGAAATTAAATGAAGTTTCGATGTTGTCTGTTGGGTTTAAATATCGCTATTATAAAAACTGATCGAAAAACATTTATGGCGTACCGAGTAAAGTATGGTAATTTAACGATGCTGTCTCTGATGTCCCCTTAGTAACAAGAAAGAAAATACCATCTGAATATTTTACTCAGGTTTTACACTACGTCACCGTTAATCCTGCGGGGTTATATATATATTAGGGACGGTTTGTGTTTGGATATACATATATACATGTGTTATTGCCGATCCTGGTGATCGTGCGGTCTAAGGCGTAGGTTTGCGGCCGCTCGATTGCTGGGATCGAAAGCTTGAATCGCACGTGTATTTGTTGTGTAGACAGCGGCCTTTGCGATGACAAGCTGATCGCTCGTTCAGAGGAGTCCTACTGGCTGTGTATGTGTCAGATTTTTTGTGATCTACCAGTCTGAACCATGAGGCGGCCTAGGCCCGATTTTGGCCTGTTGCATCACAGAAAATATATGCGCTATTTGACTATTTTGCGTAGGCCTATTATCCCTATACAGCGCTGTCACAATTTTTCATGTAGTGATTATCCACCGCCCCCCCCTTCCCCGCAGCTGTACCATCTGAAGTATAAAGATATAACCCTACGTGTTATTTCGTGGTCTTCTCCCGTCTGTGTACTAAGCCTGCAGTGCTTTTCCCTGTCACAGGCGATATTTCCCATAGGGTGGTGTAGGTGTCAGAATTTGTCTTACCAGTAGGACATCAAAAGAAGAAGCGTAAAATCAATTCGTCATGAAAGAAAGATAATGGTGGTGACCTTGACAACTGAGCGACGCTGCCAGTGATCCTTCTTCCTGCAATTATGTGTTCAAGTTCTCCTTAGAGCGGTGGTGTTTTTGTGATGCATTCAGATGCCGGCACAAAATACAGCACCAACTGGCTCCTCGGTTAAACCGTAGGGCTACGTTACAATTCCCGTCATTATCATTATAATTCTAATCGTTTGCAGCTTTTGAGTAATGAACGTAAAGTTAAAGACAAGTGACGAAAAGTGGCTTAGATGGATCAGTATATTGTATCCTTGGCTCGGCCATATTTATTATTGTATGTCTTTAGACGGTGCATCGAAGGAGTTTGTTACGCTGTATCAGCTGCACAGGATGTTTAGCGTCGGATGATATGAGAGAAGAAACGCGTTGGATGGCATTGAAAGGACTAGGGAGGAAGTGATCGTGATCTATTTTAAGTTTCTTTCAACTCTCCAGAGGCAAAGCAAGTTGTAGAGAAAATCAAAACACACATTTTATGCGCAATAGTCCCCCCCCCCCCCTGAAAATCGTGCCGCTTATGAGTGACTGTGGAAAAATATTGTAAAGCCAGACAGGCCACAGATGACAACACAGTAAGACGCATGCGCTTTGCATGCTGGATAATTAAGGCTACAGACATACACTCGGAATATTTAATGCCTTTTACCTTTCCACGCCAACAACGGTTGCGCCAACTGTTCCTATTGTTACGTTTATGCGTTGTTTATATTGCCTGTCTTGTTATTCATCTTGGTTAAAGAATATGCTGTAAATATTTTCATTCGGATCGTAGACACGTCACACCTAACAGACGCTCTGTTCATTGCACGTTGAATTTCTGTCAGTTCAGCGAGTCGACGGAAAGTAACTGGTGACAGTTTTCAGGTAAAATAATTTGCCCTCGCGAATCCTAGCAGTGGTAATGCATCACTACTGTTTATAATTAAGTCTCACCTCATTACTCGTTTTAAAACATTTGTGAAGTGAGTATGACACCACGGTTCAAATGCCTGTTTGCAGACATTTTCTCATTTCGTCTACCGACTTTCTTATACCTATTATGATGTTGGTGGTTGTCACATGGTGTCATAACACATAAGACCATGGTATAAAACATCACTGCAGTGGAAACCTCAGATGTCACCTACCTGACTGTACGAGCTGCTTACATGAGTCTCTGAGCTGTTTTATAACTTGTGTGTTTATGCGGAACCAAAGTTTCATCACCTGAAGTACTGTGTTCTGTTACTGTGAGCAGCGTGTTACCAATAACACCTCTTGCTCAGTGGGCGGTGGATTTGAAGTTGGAGACGCGCACGAAATTAAGTAATTTATCGGGGCAGCCGACTGCATAGGAAGTTTGATTCTGGGTGGCCCCGCTCCTCGTTTGCGGCGGCTCAAGGGCGATTATGTAAGAAACAGGCGAACTACGAGCGAGCCACGCCGGAAATAATCAAGATGTACTGTGGAGCCCATTAATTAGAAACTTCCAATACAAGCCAAATTGTGTTCATGATGATGTATTGTAAATTTAACTTTAATTGTCGTGTGTGTGTTTTTATATCTGGTGTTCAGCATGTTATGCTGCAGACATTTATCCTAATTGCTGTCATTATACAAGTGGGCAGCCATTTTGTTATAAAGAACGTTGGTCATCGCCAAGAGGGTACTGCGCGACGGAGGATAGCTAGCGAGGGAAATAATTAGTAGTAGGGAAGAAAATATAACGATAGAAAAATGAAAGAAATGTGAAGAAATGAAAATGAAAAAGATTAAAATTAATATAAAGTATGGCAAAACAATGAATGGAGAAGTTAAATGAGCCAGACCTGTGTGCGGGAGGTAAATGTTTCTAATCTGCTCGCCATCTGTAGTGACTAAAAATGTTCGAGGTTTATATTTAGGCCGTGTGCTGGTACGTAGTCCACAATCCTCTCCAACTATATGCTTCCCTTATTTTCATTCATTAATAACTTCTGTTATCTCAGCATAAAATTCTGTTATCTCATTCTACCCTCTGTAATCTCAGCAGCTGAAACAGGTTCGTTAAGGTATCAAAGAATCGATCACTCTCCCCACTCCTGTTTTTAGTGACATTATTTACGAGTTTAGTAATTAATCAATACATGTGCACGTGTAGAATTTTGGCTTCCATCTGATGGTAACTGGAGTTTCAGACACACTGCGAACTAAACCGCTTGACAAGAAAGTGAAATTTGTCAGTTCAAGGAATAAAACCCCTTCCCCGCTTCCTGTGTCGTGTGTTCTGAGTGCAGGCGTTGGATCGTCATGTAGGCCCAGTTTCGTACTTAGCGAAATGTGTGTTTAGTATTTATGTTACAGGACTAGATACAAAACATTTGCGATACGGGTTTACTGAGAGATAATAATGCTGGTCATCAGACGCCATTTCGCTATACAGGCATCCAGAACTGCCACGCCTGCACCTCTTTCAGTATTTAATGTCGACTGCAGCTGGAGTTCTTACACTTTCTTGGCTCACTACTAACAACGTTCTTGAAAAATCAGGATACGCGAACAACCGTCTTAACCCCCCCCCCTCCTGCCCCCCGAGAGGATACCGCCATTGCGTTTCCCGTTCTCACGTTCTTGACACCCACTTGACCTGACTCAGCTAAACCTTTCCAGGGTGTTTCAGATATTTTGAAGGAAAAAGAATCTAATGCAACTACATATATCTACTTGCCATCACAGCTTTACATACTTTTCGAAAACCAGCTCTGTTGTCTTTTGACCTAGGCTTCGTTCTCTTTGTGTGTGATATACCGCTGTAATGAATAAGCAGCAATAGAGAGAAAAGGGCATTTAGTTACAACTATATTTGTAATACATTAGAGAACGATGCAGTGCGACGTGTTTCGGCTTTTATAGAAAGCCATCATCAGGCATTTAAAACACACAAACAATATTTACATACAGCACACTGAGAATATTTCTTCTTTACGTGGTTGAGATGTCAGCTTTACCATGTTTAACGTATTTTGTTTATATATATATATATATATATATATATATATATTCCTTTTCTTATCTTCAGTTGGTTTCAGCTTTTACAGCATATACAACATTGTAAAATTTGAGATCTCACCAACATAAAAAAGAAATATTTTCAGTGTGTTGTATGTAAACATTTTTTTATGTACTTTAAAATGTGTGATGATGACTTTCCACGAAGCCCGAAACATGTCCCGCTGGGCAAATGAATGTTGCCGTCAGTCAACACAACATTAAATTCAGGAATATTGAGGCTACATGTTTCGGCTAAAAATTATTATCCGTCATTGGGCCTGATTACAAGAATAAAAATGGGTTTTGTTTTACAACTATATTTTAGGTTTGTGATAGCCCCCCTATAAGCTAAAATATACATATGGTATCAAAGATATAGAATGCCTGAAATGTATAATTTGAAGTTTATGAACCTTAAAAACTAATAAATAAGTATAATATGACGTAAGCGATCATTCTGTGTTCTACAAAAATACAGATCGTTCCACATAAAACCGGCCCGCTTGCACGGCCAAATCAAGCAAGCGGGCCGGTTTTATGTGGAACACTCTGTGCTTGTGACTGACAGCCCTATACTCGTCATTACAGGTTTCGATTTTCAGTTGATTTGTTCCACTGCAGTACTGAACCCAGAGTTTTGTATTTTCTGTTTATGACAACAATTTGTCATTCGCAATATGATGAGACCTTTACACGTATTAGGCCAACATTATAAGTAAGAACTGTTAATATTATCATATATTTTTCGAAATTTTTGTGTAATAATTTTTTGTACATTCACAAGTAACATTTTCCTAGAACTAAAGCATGCAGGAGCATCACATGTATCGTTATGTTTTATCAGTATATTTAAATTACCTATATTGACGCGAAAGGATTGCTTCTCAGGTGAATTCTTAAAACTTTTTCATGTACGTGAAAATCGTTTGCAATGAGTGCAGCAGAATTTGACGTCAGCGTTAATAATACTCATAAATGAAATGACGTCGCTGCTTGTACGTAACATCGTTTTGTGTCAAATTACTGTGCTCAAAACAGTTTTATATACCACAAAACCTAAAGTTTTATCTGCCGAACCACAACAAATATGTTTGACGATTGTTTCGACTTTGATTGACATTTGTGTTGATTGAATGTTGCTCTTTGAAAACTGATATTCGTTATAAGCCTATAAAGTCAAATGTAATTTTCAGAAATAATTTCTGTCAGTTTATTGATTTCGAGGTCGAAAAGTGGGCGTAATGTCGAAACACTGTCAATTTATATTAAATGGGTTCATCAAGTGATCGTAAATGCCCGCAAACCAGATACAAAGCAAAGGAAAACAGAAAGGTAATTGCTTAAGTTCTTTGTACATATGTACCTGCATGTATTTAACAAACCCCTTCAATAATGATATTTGGTGGTTGGTTTTACGGTGTTGCCGGTATATTTAGGCTGAATTTCGTCGGATGGTGGGACGGTTTGTCAATGTAAAACTGGGAATAATTTGGAAGGAACGGTCGTGACATAATGGAGGTAGAATCTCAGAAAGTGACAGGAGAGACTGAGCAAAAGTACGAAAAGTCCAGTAATTCGAGTATCCCAGCCTAGAATTGAAATGTGCCTCTCCAGAGTACGCGTCTAGAGCGTTACTCATGCGCCAGCCTGCTCGGAACTTCCTTAATGACACATGACTTCAGGAACTTTTGTTGCAATTCAGCAAAGTACCAAAAAATGGGCCCACTGTGGGCAAGTTAACGGCGACCTGTGAGGGAAATATCTTTTGAATCTAGTGTATTAGATGCTCAATAAACAAACACGGAAAACAAATTAAAGAACCGTAATGTAGTTCTACTTTTGTTTAAAAATTTTAGCATTTATCAACAATTAACATTAAGTAATCTGCGAGCTTGTTGTTCGTAAAGTAGAGTCGAATTCCAAATTAGCGGGTTACAGGCGTATTTTCTTTACACATAGCCCTTGTTTTACGCCCCCACTTGTTTTACAGTTTTTTGCTTTTACGCCCCTTGACAGTACACACTCCTGAATTTACGCCCTCCCATTTTCCGTTTAACGGCCGTTGGCGGGCTGCGTTCTATCACGCTTAACCTCTACCTATACCATTATTTCTTATGGGAATATAATATTTTATTTACTATTTCTTGATTTACGCCCACTTCTTCAGGAACACAACTAGGGTGTAAAACAGGGGCTTGTTAAACTTATTCGTTCATATAAACACACATCAGTACGTCGGAGTGTTCCTGATACGTGTTTTCCAACACAGATTTCAAATATGATTTGTGCTGAATCTTTAAATTTCTCTAGAAGCCAGTCAGTGCGACACGTATGTTGTTGCTGTACCTTCAGACGTCCAACGTCAAGGCTTACCGCTTGGAAGTGTGTTGCTCTCGCCTGGGTCTCTTACATCGCGACACTGCTTCAAACGGTGGCTAGAACAGCCGTTGACATGAGATCAAAGCACTTGTTATCAGAGTTTAGCATGCAGCAGGAAGGGTGTCACCTGTTTAATCCCATCAGCCTTCCTTACCCTAATAACAACTTCAGTGCTAAGCATCGGTGACAAGAAATTGTGTGCCTGTTTCCCCGTATCTCGTTTTATATTCTGGTGTATGACGCCTTGTAGTCTGGTGTAAATTCACCAATTTTCGGATGAATCTTTTTCCCGCCCTGTTCTCAGGGTCCAGTTATTTTCTAGGCCTTTCTTCTTGCATTCACCTACAGCCACGTTGTGTTTTTGTCTTCACGTGTCCTAACGTCTCTTCTTCTGTCTTAAATCTGAAAATCTTATTTTCGCCTTTTTCGTGCATTTCTACTTGTGCTTCAACAGCACCAACGGTTATCTACCGTTCCTTTAAGGCCCAACGACTTCCCTTGGCTCGTCCCCAGTCTCTGTTTTTTTTTGTAACATTTTCCTGTACCTTATTTCCTGGGCGGCTTATCCTATGCTGAAGATGTAGACAGAATGTTCCTCCGAAATGTCGGTAAATTACTATCATACCACACCTCACATCCCAGTGAGCAGTTTTCTCAAGGTCACCGCTGCGAGAACCTCAGAACTTAACTCCTTTGGTTATGAAGAGACAAGTGAACTGTGTTAAAGTCGATTAATTTGCAATGTATGAGGATATTCGAAACAGAGTTTAGGATTTGTTTACATCACACAATGTATTGGTGGTGGTGGTGGTGGTGGTGGTGGTGGCGGCGGCGGCGGCGGCGGCGGCGGCGGCGGCGGCGGCGGCGGCGGCGACGACGACGACGACGACGACGATGATAATAATAATAATAATGGGGTATGCCATGATACTGATCTTCATGTAGACGTTCGTGTAATCATTCGATTGGTCGAGAAATTACCTATGTTTGTAGAACCCATAGGATTACATTTGTGCGTAGAAGGCTGATACTGGACTTCGTTCTAAGTTTTGGTGTTTTCCATACCGTATTGGTAACTCAATGTGTGATGTAAGAACCAGCTCCAACCCTATGTGTATTAAGTTCACAAAAAATTCGAGATTTAAAACTTAAAATTTTCATTAGGCGGGGTCCAGCATGTTTCGACGGTTAGCCCGTCATCATCACGGACATACGCTATAACAGAGAAAGAAGATCGTTATGTCCCTGATGATGACGGGCTAACCGTCGAAACATGCTGGACCCCGCCTAATGAAAATTTTAAGTTTTAAATCTCGAATTTTTAGTGTATTTAATACACACAGGGTTGGAGTTGGTTCTTACATCACACATTCGTTCTTAGTCTTTTGAATCCATTTCACAATTGCCACTCGCGTTCTTGGAGAGATCAATTCTAACATTATCATCCCGTGTACACATGTGTATCCGAAGAGTCCCTGTACTTGAGATATGTTGACGAAATTCCTGTACTCATTTACAGTTTCTTTCATACCTCACTGTTCTCATACTTCTTGATTTGATGATCATGGCGAGAGGATCAGTTGAAAAAGTAAACTTACAAACTGTGAGGATTTCCATTATGTTAACTTGTGTGAGCAGCCCATTTTTAGATCCATTTACTTTCCAGTAACCTTACTACTACTACTACTACTACTACTACTACTACTACTACTACTACTANAACCTTACTACTACTACTACTACTACTACTACTACTACTACTACTACTACTACTACTACTACTACTACTAATAATAATAATAATATAAGATAAAAGTTATGCGTGTAATCAGTTATGTAAAAGTGAGACTAAAGTTACGAAAATCACAGGTTCTTGTAGTTGTATTCGGGAGGTATCTGGTTCGAATTTTGTGCCGGTACACGGACTGTCACGTCTGAGGTTTATCGTGATACCCGTATCCGTTCCAAGTAGATGCCGTCATATCTTAATTAGGCCACGACCACTTCCTCTGCATTATGACTTTACAGATAAAGATATAAAGTTCTAATACTACATCTAAAAGTGTCATTACTCATTTAAACAGCCATAAAATTGGAAGTTTTGTGGGGAGAAAGGCGAAAGTGAGACAGTGTGGCCCTTTCTCAAGAAAGCTATTCATGTAAAACCCCTAGATGTAGATGTTCCCAGCATTTTGTTATCCAGGGCGTAGATCGAAGGCCCATAAAACATCCAGACACACAAACAAAGAATAAATAATTGGTTTCTGTGGTATTTATAACGAAAAGTACAAGGGCCTGCTATGTTCTTTCGTGTACAATGAAATGTGATTTTTGTGAGCTACGTTTTCTTCCTCAGAGATTAATGGTGAATACATAAACCTTGTATACATCAGGGCACATCTCTCGTGGTACTATGCGTGGCGTGAGCATAACAACGAAAATTGTTTATACTTTCGCGTTCCATACGAATGCACATGAGGTCTGTCATTACTGCTTCACAAAATGTACCGTGTGATGGATGAGTAGCAGCTGGAATGCCATGATGTCAAGTTCACTTCATAGAGGGGTAATGGGAAGAGGCGAAAGTGCATGCGGGAATGAGTTTTGCTTCATATATTGTAAAGAGGAAGTTTCGTTCATTCTGATGGCTTATAAAATCATGTTTTAATGGAGTGTTGATTTTGGAATTCAGCCAAGTGGCAAACATGAGATTATGAATGTATTCAAAACCTTTCGAGACACTTAGATCTAACGTGTATTCTTTTTCTTTTCTGTTATCATTACTTTTCGTTTTTTGTCGTATTAGTTTCTTCCGTAGTATAGCTTCGTCTGTCATGTATTTAACGCTATAGAAGTTTGTTTCATGTAATCGTGTCGACACTCAGCAGACCTCCATTAATAGGAATCAACCAATCGCAAAGTCTCAATATGCAAAACATAGCTCAGGAAAACAACTATATATCTCTAAGCTACGAATGATATTGGAACATGTGATATTGTGTTCAGGAGGCCAAACAATGTGTAGCCCAGAGTTACGATTTTGTGTGCAATTTTCAATTTTTGTATTTGGAATGTCGGCCTTGTCATCTGTGAGCCACTCTGTGATCATCGTTTTGCTTAGGTATTTCAAGTACGTCTTGCAATAACAGCTTACAGTAGGCCGCCGCTTTTTCATCCGCGGCCATCTTCACTACACTCCACGTTTAATAATAATAATAATAATAATAATAATAATAATGTCATTTATTCCATGGATGTTTTATGAACTCTGTTGTTGGCAGTGCAATAAATAGCAAAGCGGGGGTTTAAAACAGTCTTATCTTTCGGGGCTTTACGCTGAATGTGCGAAATTTTGCCACTGCTCACTACGCTTCGGTTGTGTATTCGTAAATTGTCATTAAATTTAGTTAAATACTCTACATATAGACTTATGTTACGGTAACGTGGATTTCGTATTCGCACTGTATTTTAGTTTCAGTGTAGCAGTCTACTCGTTATTTATGTCGACATCTTACGTTGCATTGTATGATTGGTTTCGTATTTCAGCATATCCCTTGTTCCAGCGCCATAACGTTACATAAAATGATGACAGATGTACGTCTTATACATATGTGTGCTGTGTTTTTATGTCATCTTAAAGGGGATGGTCCCACATGAAGGTAATATATAGAATACACCTGTCGTGGGTGTATGTTTGGAATTATAGCAT
Organism: Coptotermes formosanus; assembly: GCA_013340265.1. Classification (NCBI taxonomy): domain Eukaryota; kingdom Metazoa; phylum Arthropoda; class Insecta; order Blattodea; family Rhinotermitidae; genus Coptotermes; species Coptotermes formosanus. The sequence continues at coordinate 357,658 of BLKM01000736.1, read as the reverse complement.
TAAAATCTCTGTATGTTTGAAAAGCATACGCAGTAGAGTTGATCATACAAACTTGTGCAAATCCATGGTTTATTATTGAATTATTTTTTCTTAATATTCGTTTGTGTGTGGTGTTGGTTACCATTTTTTTCGATGGAGATGCAGTATTATAGGGAGACCTTCTGGGCAGAAGTGTTGGCTCTTGTATGGCGCATGGGATGTTGCCTCTTAATTTTATATTAACTATTTTATTCTCTCATTGGCAGCTTTTGTGGGTTCCAGTTGCGGACAGTGACGTATTTTGACGATTAAATGCCTTAGTGTTATGTACTACCAATATAACGTGTCGTTGTTAACTCCTTTTGGCAGATGCAGTAGTTTTTGACGGAAGATTTGGGCTAATCCGTACGCACAAGCGAAAACAAACAATCCTGCCAGAGTTAATGTAGTCTGGTTTGAGGTACTATTTATAAGAGTATTCGATACGACATGCGAAACCTAAAAGTTATGGTAATATTGGTTCCTGAATATTGAGAAGGAAAACGATGGAAGAAAGAAATAACTAGCTGACTGGCTGACTGACTCACTAACCCAACCTAACCTAACCTAACCTAACCAAACCTAACCTAACCAACCAACCAACCAACCAACCAACCAACCAACCAACCAACCAACAAATCAACCAACCAAGCCAATCAACCAACCAACCAACCAACCAACCAACCAACCAACCTCGTGGAGCAGAGTCCTTGAGAGGCTAATACTTCATCAGCTAGTTGAGAAATTCCCTGCTTGCGTATGGAATGCGAACTTTTGTCAGCACGTTCACAAGAGCCCACCGCTTGCCTTTGTGCTGGGCCAGACGAATCCACTTCAAGTCCCCCTCCCGTGCATTCTGTTTCTTTGAGAACCTTTTTTAATATTATTTTCCTACCTTCGCCAAGGCCTTAAAACCCTCAAATATATCTTCCTTGGCACCCTGTTTTCGAACACCCCCATCCAATATTCTTCCCTTAATGTGACACACCAAGTTTCACACATACCGGCCAGGCTATATGAAACGTGAAAGGCTGTCCTAAGTGCTTTAATCTCATTTTGATGATGTTAAGTTTTTTATGCGCTCTATTGTGTCCGCTTCCGTGCTGTGGAATAAATGAACAATGAAAGCAACGCACAGCGAAACAAATAAGACTGACATTATACGAAAAGCATATTTTTCAGGACTGTGACAGATTTTGACTAACAAACAGCAACCCAGGCATGTACAGCGTACACATTCAACATATATGGAAGTTCCAATGGGATTATTATTTTAATTTCGTTCTCGGATTTAGCAGCGCCTTCTCACTATGCGAATTGTCTAGTCACAATCACATCGAATGAGATGGTGTGAGAGAAGGCGGTCGTACCCCTTTTCAAAGGTATTATTCTACGTAGCATTTACCCGGAGGGAATGAGAGAGGTGTTTATTTAAAGATGCTGTCAGTTGCTGGATCATGTAGTGTCTGTGGAGGGCGAATGGGGTACGAATAAGCCGGTGGGGCGTTGATTGGAGCGGTACTGAAAGGTGAAAACTGAAGTTCTCGGAGAAAAGTGTGAACTAGTGTCACTTTTTCTGCCCCGTGGTTGAGTATCCTTTTGCTTCTTCATTTGTAGGCTCTGTAGCCTCTTCTTGAACACCCTCTGCCAGTGAAAGACCAAGTTTCAGACTCATAAAACTACAGGCAAAATTATAATTCAGTGTAATTTACTCTTTATGTCTTTAGATAGCAGATGGGAAAGATTATAAGCTGCGAAGCGACTAGCGGCAGCATTCGACGAATTTAATCTGGTCTTAAATTCTTCATGAATGCAATTTTGAACAAAGGTACCGGTTCCAGTGATAGTTCAGTGAGTCTGTTTCCACTTCAAACAGGACGCCTGCTGGTTGTTCCTATGCTTTCAACAGTATAATTTTAAATGTGTAAAACATTGTGGTAACTTTAGGACCTACAGTACGAACTGCTTTAACGAAAAAGATTTCTGCAGTTTGTTTATGGAGTGTATCCATGTGCTTGGTATGATGTTTATAATAAACACGGGTTATTTTTCTGTATGGCATTAATAGACTGATCTTTGTAGTTGGAAATTAGTTATTTGTAGGCGGTCAATTTCAAAAACATGTTACATGAAATTCTAGCTTCAGGGGATTAGAACAGTGTTTCCCATTCATGGTTCTGAAGAGAAATGGTGGAATAAATAAACAAGAATTTTGAAATACGGAAAAAAATGCCAAATGTCTCAAAATATCTCGGGAATTTTGTCTGGCAGTTGGCAGTACTGGAGTAATCTCCGTTCCGTGCCTCTTTGTTTTCTTTTTTATCGGTATGGTTTTTTTGTATATGAAAAATTATTTTAGGGGTTTCTTTATAGGAAAAAATGGTTAAATATTGGCTTAAGGTAATATGAAGTTAGGTACCCTTGACAGAAACTGTTTCTTTTGTTTCTTTGTTCTTTTTGCCTTGTAATTGTGATCAGATCCTAAATGTACACTTTCGTTTTGGGGTTTTGTGGCTATAATTTGTAAAAATTCTTTAACATTTCATTCAGTTGTCCTCTGAGTATCTCTCCGTTCCTAAGGTAAGTATTCCTTTGGGGCAATCTGTTGGGCGTGTGAATTTAATTAACTTTTATTTTATATCTTTTCACGTTACTATGAATTACTTGCAGCACGCATAATGTGAACACGATTGAGTGGGGAGATCTTGTCTGTCCCTCCATTTGTCTGTGCATTTGATTTCCGAAACTATGTAGATTCCACGGAAAGAAATCCCAAGTATGGTGAGGGTGACTGTGTTCGAGGCTTTCCAGTCTCCAGCTCTTATTGTATGTCGCTCCAGATTTCTCTGCCCTATCTGAACTACCAGATGATCTCGTATTAGCAAGTGGTAATCACGTGGTTATCACTACGCATGTTCTTGTTACCAGACTGGCTAAACGACTGGAGAGGGATTCAGGGATGTACCTGACTATAATCAGTAAATATCGATATCGTTTGGTTTGAAATGTTTAAACTAGACGTTATGCACAATTCACCTAGAGATTCTTTCAAAGCCCTGTATGTATAGGACGCATCAGATAGGGCTACCTGCTGTGGAAGCCAGGTTATGTTGCCATATTCGTTTATGTACATCTTGTGCAGTAGTTTTTCTGGTCAGAATTTCGTACGTGGTTACTAGACTAAAATGCGTGAATCTGGTAAGAATTCGATGGGATCACCAGTTAAAAGATATGTGCTGTCAAGTGAAACATAACACAAAATGACACAAGTACACAAGTCAGTGAGATGGAACAGTGACAAAAGGAAAGTTGGAACGTCGAGGCTTTGGCTTGCACGGTCTCCTGGTGTGACCCGCACTTCACCCGTCATGGCTCTTCTGTATAATTTATGAAGAATTGTGCATTCTGTGCGTACACGGAAGTATGTTGTTTGAGGACGGAATTTGAGTGCTTTGCAGTGCATGGAAACTAATAATTGTATTGGTTCGTAGGAGTTCTGATACGTATGGCAGTGTATGGGAAATAAACGTGTATCGTGATAGAGAAACGGCAACAATATTTCGTCAGGCTATTTAAGCCGGAAGGTCGCGGGTTCGATTCCCGATGGAGCCATTGGAATATTTCATTGACTTAATTCTTCCGGCCGCACTATGGCCCTGGGGCCGACTCAACCTCTAACGGAAATGAGTATCAGGAATATTTCCTGGGGGGTAAAAGCGGCCGGTGCGTAGGGCTCACAACCTGACCACCTTCATGTGCTTGATTGTCTGGAAATCTAGGAACCTCAACTTCCTGGAACCTTTAGGGCCTGTCCAGGCCTGTGTAGGGGTCCATGATGTAAGCATGTAGCCTGCATGTCACGGATATACTTGATAGTAAACGCTGTCGTTTATTGAGGGTAGTTACTTCCCACGTGAGTGAACGTGTGCGACCTTCAACCGCATTACCTGTTACAGTCTGTGTTTAAACTTTGATAAGATATTCTAAATGTTATTTGGTAATCTCAACACAGGTGTTCGGCTTACATTTCGAACGAGTTCCGCATGGCTCGTAAAGAGCTGTAATTACGGTGCAGTGTAGGTATATATATGTAGACACACATTCAGTCCACACAACTGTACATCTTCAGTATTGCTGCCACATGTTTCGGCTGTAAACAGATATTTGCAGGGAATTCATTGAATTATGTGTGAAACAGTTCATTCTTAGAGTGTCAGTTCTGAAGCGAAAGGATCCTGCGGTATTACACAAATACACTATAGAACCATAACATTTTAAAAATGTAGACATTGTTAAGTAATACATTACGAGGTAGTTGCCACTGGCCGTTAATGCAACTATTTATTACGTTTTTTCAAAGGATAAACAGGACTACATTTTAGACCAGTAGGTGGTCATCCTCAGGGCTTTAAGGTACATAAAATTAAAATTACGTTTGTATGTGGCGTTATCCTTTGATAATAAATAATAAGTAGTTGTGTTGATTATGGTGAGTGCTAACTGCTTTCTAATAAGTACAAGCAACGGGAGGTTCAGTGTGAAAATTACTAAAGCGTTATGCCAGAAATATATAATTGTTTCTTCTAAAACTTCTGCAGCATTCCAATGCTCATGTTCGTGTCTGTTTTTTTGGGACTTCTTAATTCTTGGAAATAAAGGCATGACGTTCTTTCGAAACGTCGGAAACCACGCAGCCAGCGACACAGTGTCACATCCCAGAAGACCTGAATCCGAATTTTCCCACACGTAACTTGTGTTGTTTCTTAGTATCCTCTTTTGTATCTTCGCGTTTTTCGCGAAACCCGGGAATGTTTGATTGCATTAAGCGTAGATTCTAGACATCGACTGACGCCCAGATCGTTCAAGAAATGTGGAGGGTATGGGTAGAAATTTATATACACACTTTGGTAAACTGTGTCTTTTACTGAGCCGATTTTCATGAAACTCGCTTTTGCCCGACGACTTTTTCTAAAGAACTTCCTTGCCGAATTTCTAGGCGATCTGACAAATATTCTATTCGCTGATTCTGTGTCACAGACAGACAGACAGACAGACAGGCGGACGGACGGACGGACGGGCACACGGACGGACGGACGGGCGGGCGGGCAGGCAGGCAGGCAGGCAGGCAGGCAGACGGAAGGACGGACGGACAGACAGACAGATAGACTGACTGATGGACGGACAGACGGACGGACGGACAGACGGACGGACGGACAGACGGACGGACAGGGAGAAGGACTTATTCTACACATAAGGCCTTCTTACTTGAAAGGAACGCGTAAAATGGGGACACAGATATGCAGAAATGTTCCCCATTAGTGAGGCCTACTCTGCAATATTTATTCAGTAGAAAGCGGCTCTGTGAATATTGCAAGGGCTTTGAAGAGGAAAACGGTAAACCTGGGTCTCGCTTTAATTATCGCTTTGTATTACTTTTACTTAAAAACACTGTACTTATACAAAACAATAATTTTATTCCACATCACAAGTCCGTGAGTCATATGTTCGGCTAGGAATGAATAATGCAAACTGTACATTGTAATCAGATTATGTATGCCGAGTGAAGGACTAAATAACGTCTCTCCCATTTTCCAGAGGATAACGTGAGGACGCTTAATAAACATTGAGTGCGTCAGACGTCATTTTTTATCCGTCCCTACACAAAACTTTAACTGAGCAGAGTCGTTTCTTATTGTACATCCTGTAGTACGGATTAGAGCTTAATTGGTTAAATTAAATGCCGTCATTAATCTCTCACACAGACATATTATGATGAAAATAATCGTCTCTTTATTGCAAAACCCACTGCTTTGTTTTACTCAAAATAAACTTCTTCGCCCCACTGGCTTCTGCCAGCTAGATTATACAACCTCCCAGGGAAAGGATAACAAAATATTCAAGCGTGATCACTCGCTGACTAACGTCTTGACGGGGTTTCGTTGTGTACGGAGTAAACTCTTCTTAGTGCGATATTTATTGGATAATGTGCCTATGCCTTATGATTGGCGGGCAGCAATGTGTGTAGATTACAGATTCCTTTTGACTGTATAACATTAAAATGCTTTAGGACCTTTGAAAATACAGGGTGTATATTTATATCGGTTCCACGGACATGAGGTAATAACGAGCTGAATTACGCAAGGTGAGTCGGACGAAAAATGCATAATCTTATCTACGATGGAACGTGCAAATCTTACCAAGTTGTGTGTTGTGTCTCATTAGGTCCGGCCAGTGAGTCTAGGAAATACTTCCTGTTGAACAAAGTGTGTTTTTCAGCTGAACTTTCGTAAAGTACTTATTTGTCACGGATTTTTTTTTCAGAAGTCCTTTTGTACGCCGTGTAAAAGTACAATATACAAATAGTGGAAAAATATCATCACAGGTTCAGCACCGGACAAATATAAACTACGAAAACTTACGTGTTGTCGTGGATTATGCATAATTAAAACTAAGTAGGAATGTAAGGAAGCACGGTAACAGATTTTCATGTTACGAATATCCCCCCTGCACTTCGTGAAGTTTCCTTCTTATCATGTTACAGCGCCTGAGATAATGCAAGACAACAGGGACAAATCGTTACGTTAAATTAATCCTGTTAGATTATTTAGCGAATTAACAGAAAAAGAGAAAAATTCAGAACAATACACTTACCCTGCATGAAGGAGGTGTTTTTGGAACAGAAATGCCAGTATTTCAAGATACCTTCATCACGTGTCAAAACATATTTCCAGTGAGGGCGAAGCCTGTTTAGAAACTAGAAGTCAGCACTTCGAGATTCTTGTATGAAGTAATTTATAAAAGTTTAGCTGAAAGAGGAAAAGCGGACTTTAAATTCCCCGGCGGATGCAGGCTTCGTATGCGATGAAGCTGCCGCGACAGCTGCTGTGCTGAGGGATAAGATTAAATACACGCTCTGTATTATATGATAAGCTGCTTTTGCTTCGGAACATCGAAACTCTGTTGATAGGGAATTGTATAATCACCGTCATCAACAAATCACAAGCAGTCGAAGCTCTGGAACATCGCCATTATCACAGGTCTGGTGATATGCGAAAGTAAACTGCAGTGAGCTGGCACGACCGTGTGTCGTCTATCTATCCGATTGGCCTATTTGTGATACTGAAATGGTGGCTATCAAGCTACAAGAATCTGTTAAAGTTCACCACAAATATTCATCACAGTGTCCTATCCTGACTACAGGCAAATCACTATCAGAAAAACACGTTTTCGAGTTTGGTTTCCGAAGAATTACAACAGACACGTTAGCCGCATGGTTGTGGTGGCAGGAGGTGTGCAGCTGGATTGATCTTACAGAGCGATATGCAGGAATAGACGGCGATGAGTTCTCACATAGTTTGGGCTCTTGGACGCTGGATTGTCACTGTAGAGGTTCGGCTTCGATCCCAGGACCTTCACCCTAGGATTTTTTGACGGACGCAGTGTCAGTAGAACATGTTTTCCTTCAAGTAATTACGTTCACCCCTGTTTTCCTTCCGCCATTGCTTTTACACACCGATCTGTCATCTGGCATTAGTACAGTGGGCCAGGTAGCGGCCGCAGTACGAAGATATCACTCAGTAATGTTCCCTCAAAGCTGCGCGGATGCGTGGCCGCGCAGTAGCTGAAATGCTTCTGCGCACACTGAAATGCTGCGGCGCAGCTGGAATTTTTCAGTTTTCATTGTAAATATTCTCGTGCATGTTACAAAAAACATTCAAAGTGCCGCGCAATCGTCAGATCGTGTAAAAATTTTCTGCTAAGAGCAGTAGCAGGTCCGCGCAGCTGTAAAAAAAAATTAGAGGGAACGTTGTTACTCAGCCCGAAGAATGTATGTGTGTGTGTATATATATATACACACACACACACACACACACACACACACACACACACACACACACACACACACACACACACATACACATACAAACACCGCATACTACGATACTGGTAACATCAAGGTTTTGTATTTTCTTACGGTTGGTATTTTATTAAATTTTATTATGAAATTGTATTCTATTTCTATGTGAATTGTAAACTGCACGAAGCTATGGCTGACATTATTATACGCTTTCGAAAATTAGATATACCAATGTTGTTTAATTACAACCTGTTTAGAAAATCGTCGAGTTTGTTACCACGCCTTCCACCGATCATTTGATAACAGTGAATGTGACGAATAAAACACTGATCCAACAAAAAGAATGCCGTATAGTAGACAAAGAATACTTTTTAGATACGCTGTTTTGAGACACTGGAGTCCAATTTGTGCCGAAGCACAGGGCACTGGCTGATATTCTAGTGCCCTGGACGCACGTCTCTGGTTCATTTTCTCCGCTTTTCGTCTTTCTCTCCCTTATATTTCTAGACAGACTTCCATCGTACACCATGTACATAATCCTATCCTCTATCTGTCTTATGTCTCCATTCTCAAGGCTTTCGTACCATGGTCCATTCTTAGTGCGCTCCATTCCTTATATACACAGGCCAGCTTTTCAAATCCAAGTCCTATTGTAGGAAATACTATAGCTTCTGTATCAGTAGACTTATTTTTAAAGACTTCAGCATCTTGAAAGCAACATTTTGAAATATGGAATGTATGTACTGCATATATTCTTCAAAGGCGTCAGATGTGGAATGTTTTAAGTTCCTTTGCTGTTTCTTTGCATTATTGATTCGTACAAGTGAAGGTGGACGAATATGCCTTGATTTCAACTCGCAAGTCGTTGCAAAAATTTTGTAATGGGAAACCTTTTCTTTTTGTAACTGAAGACTACTCTAATTCAGCGTCAGTAAAGTGGATCCAATCCATGAAACCATTTTACTTACAGAAAAATTATCGTGATTCATGTGAATTGGCTAGACTTAGTAATTTCCTTTCACCTCTGCAATGATATATTATTTTAGGCTCCCAGTTTATATCAAGTGTTGTCCTTTTTATATATTAGCTGTTAATCTCTTGACAGTCGCAAAAGATAAATATACCGTTTGTTCCAGAAGCCTAGTATTAGTTTATTATACCTCCTTATGAGAAGAATTGAGTGAGATTATGTCTGTAGAATGCAGACACTCTGTACTAAGCATGAGTATTACAGGTCCCAATATTTTTCATGTATTCGCATGTGGAAACAGTGGCCATGGTACGCTGTGTCAAATACAAGCTGCACCACGACAGTCATTTAAGAATGTCGAGTGATGGAAATTTACGGTGGGTATAACGTACACAGTGGGGTATGCATGATAAGCGAAATGAGACTAGCTGGATTGCTCTTGGGCGGCAGTACTCTCAGTGAACCAGACATATCCACTGTCGAGAAGAACTGAAGTACAAGATATGATATCCCATATAAAATCAGATTTCTGTGAAAACCAGGTTTTTTAAGAGACGTACGCTGTTCTGGGATATTACGCGGCGTCGTGTGATAATTGTGTACCGACGTTTCGGGTATGTATAGATCCCATGTTAAAGGACCAAGAATCCAACAAGATTCTTCTTGGATTCTTGGTTTTTTCTTCAAATACCATCTTGTGGATAGGAATTAAATTTCCAACTGAAGACACTATGAATGTATGATGTTTTAAAGCAGTTCTGTGTAAATGGCGAGTGAAAATTTTTATGCAGGGGTTTGTTCTTTTTGCTGTTATTCGGCATACACCTAAAGATCAGCTGCAAGAGTTTCACTGAGCGTTGGTACTCAAGATTGTGGATCGGTACAGAAATACAAGTTTTGGACAATTTATTCGTGAGGTCGTTCTGGAACTAAAGGCCTCAGTTGCAGTGACATGGCTCAGATATAACGTGTCTGGTACACGAAATGAATTTCTGTTAATCGATTCTATTGCTTGGGTATGATCACAGTTTTCAGTATTTTCTGCCAGTCGATTTCTGTGCTGTTTCTTTAAACCACGTAAAACTCAGAGCCTGATCATAGACACTTGCAACTCTAGTGAAGGAAGTCTTCAGCAGAACTCAGAAACTGACTATCACGTTTCTCTCTCGATAAAAGACTTCCGTTGATTAGGAAAACACTTTATTCAAATCTCAAACAGGAGCGATTGTTAGAGTCTTTTTTGTGGTTTTGTTTCAGTAACCGTAAGGAACTTCCGTTTTAGAATCCAATCGGACGGAGGACTTCTATTTACCCATGAGTACGTTTAGAATTTTTATTTCATTTTTACGAGTATAGTATGTTGGAGCTTGCTCTGAACCGGCTTACTTTATTGCCGGGTAGTTGGCAACAATAGGGCCAGTTGAGTTATTACGTAAATCACGCATAATCGTTGTGGGCTATTTCTTGCAAAGCTGATTGTCACTCGTCTGGTCAATAAATTTGCTGCCATTACGGAAGCCTAATGATTTTTAACATGTGAAATTAGAAATTCTTGTGGTGGCACCACGAGGAGTACCTTCTTTTTTTATGTAACGTCGTGTCTTTTGTCAGACGGGTGCCGACGTTTCGGTGAAAGGTACTGATTCATTCTTCAAAGTTGAAGAATAACTTGTATAAAAAAAGACAGCAATCTGCGTGTTAATTTCTGTGTTCACGAAATCTTAACCTGTATCGCCTCCGTTTTGTAAAAAGGGCCTAACTGCCACTTTGAACTAAATTGAGTTCTGTGTAGCAAATAATTCAACTAATGGTCTCCTATGATGCGTAAAAAATGACAACTCCATCTCGAAGAATAACCAAGATAGGTGTGAGATAACGTTTGTCGTCGTAAAAAGGAACTCCCTTCTTGCTTCTCCTGTAAAATTTGTATTTTGTGGGTTTTTCCCTTTTTTACAAAATAAACATGATATATTTTTTAATTTGATCCCGTTTACAAGTAACTGACCTCATGGTAGAGAGCAAATCTTAAAAATTAGATGTTTAATGTTCATAGTCACACCTTCGCACCGTATTTATGTACGCATTTCTTAGCTACATTTGCGTCTCCCTCTTAGTATTGTCGCTTGAGATATTGTGGCCACGTTTATGATTCCAGCCCTCTACATGTTGCATGTCGCTTCCATCTTTATCCATTTTCTTTTGAAAACGTTTGTAACTTCAACTTTTCTACCCCTTCTATATCGTGACACACAGAATGTACGGTGACTTTGTTAATGACGCTGTAATTAGTGACGATTCAAGGATCTGTTAAGTATTAAGCGAACAATGTACAGGTCAACTGAGGTGATCCTTTTCTTATAGGGTCCTTAAGACCTGACTTAACTTCTGTAAAAGCTTTGTGTACACAGGGACAGTCAATGTTCGTGCTTCTCCTCAATCGGAACAACGAAAGAAAGGGTTTGGACATTTAGTTCTTAAGTGGTCCTGGAAGGAAATGTGTTAGTCCCGAAAAGTTGAATTCAATGTGCCATGCATCAAAACACTTCCTTACCACATACAATTATTCTCATTATTTTAATTACAAAAGAGGAAATGTAATTTCCTGTACTTTAGCAGATGCTGTTTTATTTTGTAGGGTGGCCTAACCACAAGCAGAGCATTTGTTTGTATGCATGGCTGTATTTGGTAACGTTGGTTACTTACGCACATGTTACGGGGTCGTTTACAGAGCTGTAAGAATGCTTCCATTGCGTGTTTGGAGATCGAATGTGACGGTGTTGCAGTTTACACGGTCGATGTGGGACTAAAAATTTTTAGGCGCATTCGCAAAATTGCGAAAAACAGCTATTAGCTTCGTCATGTCTGTCTGTCTGTCCGTCCGTCCGTCCGTCCGTCCGCATGTAACAACTCGGCTCCCACTGGACGGATTTTCATGAAATATGATATTTTGAGTATTTCGAAAATCTGCCGAGGCTATTAAATTTTCATTAAAACCGGAGAAGAATAACGGGTACTTTACAAACCTATGTACATTTAGGATAATGTACGCTGAATTTTTCTTAAAATGAGATATGTTTCAGACAAAAGTTGTAGAGAAAATCAAAACACATTTTGTTTTCAATAACTTCCCCCCCCCCCCCCCCCCGAAAATCATGCCGTTTATGAGATTGAAAAAATATGATACAGCCAGGCAGGACGCAGATGACAATGTAGTATGGCGGATGTGCTGTCCATGTTCGGTAACTAAGACTACAGACACACATTCAGAATATGTAATACTTACTGCTTTTTCACCGCAACAGTGGTTACGCGAACGCGTTTCACTGTTACGTTATACGTACAGTGCCTATCTTCTTATATATGAAGAGACTACAGTGGCTGGCCACGTAGTACGTAGCGATGGTTTTCCTATGCCAGTCACAGGAATGGGAGGATGTTTGGGACGAAGAAGGCCTGTGGGAAAGCATAGTGGTGGTTGGGAGGATGCAGTTAGGAGGGATATCGTAGATTTGCTCCAGATACAGATGTCGAGGGCGACAGTAAGGAGCATAGGAGGTTGGAGGTGGCTCGGGGAGGCCTTGGCACGAAAACGGGACGAATAAGAAGGAGAAGAAGAAGAAGAGGAGGAGGAAGAAGAAGAAGAAGACGAAGAAGAAGAAGCAATTTACATGTCTGATGCTTCGTATTCTGAACGTCTCAGATTCGATGTTCTTCCTGGAGTCTGTCCCTCACGAATGATGCTTCTCATGATTTTCTGCCTTGCCTGTAAAAAGAATGATACAACGGTGTCTTAAATAAATCGCGACCACTTTCCAGCGTTCCAATTTAGTGTGACCCTAACGTAGGTCCAAACGCAACGTATAAGGTTTACGAAACATCGCTAAATAGGGGAAAAAAATCTTTTTTAATGTTTTAGCTGCGTATTCGTCAGTTTAAGCGCGTTACTGAAAACATGGTGACCTGAAATATTAATACTTCGCGTGGTATTTCAAAACTCGTAGTAAACTTCCTTATCTCTCTCGCCAACTTTCTGTAGCAGGAAATGGATTCCCCAGTACTAGTTCCGTTTTATTTTTAAGTGTGTTAGAATTGCTATCCTTTGCAAGCAGTGCATGTGTTTTGGATACTTATTTGAAACCAACCAGTATACTGATGCAGGTTAAGACGCTGGACCGTGTTGAGCTTTCAGTTTCAAGAACTTGTATTCCATATCCTGGAATGATGTGTATTCTGTGGTTGTGGTTTACATTTTTCCATTTTACCAGTTCTCTGTATTACAAGGGATAATCTACATTTTTAGTATATCTTTGCTTCATCCGCATGTATGAATTCGTTTACCGTTTCTCTGCTTATGATTAACCACCCTACCATACACACAAACCACACGTTTGTCTCCGTCCTGTACGCTGGAACATCTGTCGATGTTGGGCGGCCTCTCCGTGATGGTAATAAGGATAGAGGAGTGTAGAAGTAAGTGGGGACTTACTGTAAGAGAGAAGGAAACCCCCAAGAAAACCGGTCCGAGCGCAGGTTTGTGTTGTTAAGTCGTATGTTGATTGCTTATGTCTTCGACCTGTTTGTTATGTAAGAAGAAGCTTTTGCTTACAGCTTGCGAAGGAGTACACACACATACTGGTTGCTTGTTGTCCTTTTCCATCATTTCCTAACGTTCGCTGTTTTATTTTAGTGTTCTTTATTCTTCTTCCTCTAGTCGTTCGCTTGTCCTCTGTCTCTGTTTTCTCGTCATACACAAGCTGCAGAAGCTGAAAATAAAATTGTGCATGCGTTTCACTAAGCATCATTATATGACACCGTGTGGCGAATTTTTTCTCCCCATGTTGCAACAGCCCGTCGTGGGCCACTGGGAGCGGCGCAGGTAGGGGTATAGCTCAGTGTATGCTGAACCTGGGCACTGGTTGAGGTTGAGTGGTCAGCTTCACGCCCTGGCCACTTGAGCGTGGGGAGAGAAATCTCAGGTGCCCAGTAGACAGGGGTCTGGGTGGGCTTAGTAGCCGGCCTTGACGCTCTAGAGGAAAGTCTCTGCCCATGCCTGTCATCGAACCCTGGTTGTGCAGTTGTAGTCAGTCACTCAGATAACTGAGTTGTGTAGCCTTAATGCTTCTGTCCCCATTTTTTATCCTTCTCTTATTTTATTCGTCAATTTAGACCTTCTTTACTGTATTGTTGTTATTGTTGCCACCACCACCACCACCACCACCACCACCACCACCACCACCACCACCACCACCACCACCACCACCACCGCCGCCGCCACCACCACCACTACCACCACCACCACCACA
>BLKM01000736.1:263073-343485 GCA_013340265.1 Coptotermes formosanus | reverse complement strand
CAGCAGCAGCAGCAGCAGCAGCAGCAGCAGCAGCAGCAGCAGCAGCAGCAGCAGCAGCAGCAGCAGCAGCAGCAGCAGTAGTAGTAGTAGTAGTAGTAGTAGTAGTAGTAGTAGTAGAGCCATTGCCACAGTTACCAGGGGTGCACTATTTCCGGCCCGCAGGCCAACCTGCACGACTAAATTTTGTACGGTGGTGCCTAATGTTTGTGGTTCCTCAGTGTGGAACTTGCTTCATGTCACCCTTATGGAGCTTAGAGTTTTGAGGTGGTTCATAGACATCTGGAAAATTTGTGTACTCTTGCTATCATTCACCAACGTAATCAATTTACCGTAATTTTATGTTTTTGGTGTTTCGTATAAGTGACTTGTGACTGTCGTGTTATTTATCTGTGCAGGCTGAAACAGACCTGTCATATTGAGTGTAACTACCAGAGCCACCAGAGCCGTACTTTGTTTCGCAGGTGTCGTTTTCTCCAGTTGCATTTATTGTCAGGGCAACCGACAGCGGTTTCGGGTACCCGTGAAAAAAGGTTTTGGGGCGCGGGGGGAGGGACGAGGAAACCAAGGCGGACCGGTTGACTGTCAGTTGCTGAGTGACTTGGGCTTGGTCTATAAGGGATAATGTCTAAATCGACACACAATTATACTACCGAGAAAGACAGAAGCATATACGACATTGTCGGGCTCAGGGCCCGCTTCCGGGCCTCCGGGCCCCGGTAATTTGTACCGGCTCCCCCCCTCACACCATTCTCGTCGGCACTCTTTGTTATATTTGCTCCTGTTGTTGCTGATGATTTCATTCTCTGTCAACACTGAAGGGATTAAGCAAATAAATTTTAAACCACGCAAATGTATCCTGTTCTTTTTATCCCGCGCAGTGTGAGTTGTGTGAAGGTCTGTCTAAAGCATGTAGTTCGGCTAGTATATGATTTCGTCATCTGATTGACATCATCGGATTAAAATACGGGGACGATATAGCTGGTCAAATTTCTTCGAATGCAGTTTAAGCGTCTGTGTCGAATCGTTCAATTGACAAATTTTACGCCAGAAATTGAATAAATTTCAGGTGCTTCTTCATTAGTGGAAATCATAATTAACACTAAGCTGAGCGGAAAATTAGCAACTGGCGGCCACCTTTTGTTAGCATGTGATATTTCTGTGGTTTAACATCAAGTTAGCGATTTATTATTACTTATGAAATGTTGCACTTTGTGATGAGGATCGCGTCTGCTGAGTTTGGCTGGCGCTACATTTTGTATTATGGGGATCTGCTGAGTTCCGTGTGCGTTGAATTGTACAAAGTTCGTACAATGTGAGAAAAATTGGTAGTGCTATTTTTCTTTGCTTAACCAGTCTGCCAGGTAGTGTTTCTGAGCTTTGTTTTTAGGTGCCTTCGCAAAATTGCGAAACGCGACTGTGTGCTTCTTCATATCTGTACGTCTGTCCCTCCGTCCGTCCATCCGCATGGAACAACTCGATTCTCACTGGACGGATTTTTGTGAAATTTTATATTCGAGCATTTTTCGAAAATCTGCCAGAAAATTGAAGTTTCATTCAGATCTGTCAAGCATAACGGGACCTCTTCGGTAAGACCTAAACTCATTTATGACAATATCTGGTTGAATTCTTTTTAGAATGAGAAATGTTTTAGATTAAATTTGTTTATGTTCAGTACTTTTTCCCGAAAATCGTGCCTTTTATGAAATAATGTGGAAAAATATGGTAGGGCTGGGCAGGCCACAGATGACAATACAATATGGCGCATGCGCTTTGCATGCTGGATAACTAAGGCTACAGACACACAATCATAGTATTTAATATTTGTCGCTTGGCCCAGGGACTGAGAATAGCTCTGTATGAGGGGTCCACAAATACAGGTGCTTCCTTTGCCTGAAGACGCAAGCAGAGCCGAGTTCCTTAGCGTCGTGCTGTATTAAAAATTAGAAGACTGACAAAGTCGAAAAAGAACATCATGTCAGTAAGTCATATACCATTGTAAGAGCCCCATAGAATTGGAGCTAGCCTTTCTGAGACACATTTTTAGTTACTCCCACCAGATTTCACATTTAAGTGACTGAATGGTAAAGTACAGGCCCCATTTGGTGGCCCACGTTCCTCATGGTTCTTTCTCACGGCCCTCCAGTGACATTTCGCTCAATAACGTACCCTGTAGAAAGTTAAATGAATACATAAGAGAAGTACCTTTAAGTACTGAGTATCTATTTGATGCTTTTCCTCAGCATGGAAGGTATCACGGGATATTTCGGCACATATAGACTTTGTAATCTATAAAGATGCCCTGCTGCGGGGCAAAAGATACAAGAAACACCGTGTAGCAAGGAAATCAGTAAACGGGCAGAGAGCTAAATCCACAGACGCAGAGAAATTATACCCAGTAGTCGTATTACGTATTTACTGTAGACGAAGAACGAGGATAGACATAATTGCGTGTCATCACGGGGCTGGGAAGTGGGGAACGTCTGACCTTCCTAATCCTTGCCACGAAAGCTGTCTAGCTGTTCGTAACGCAAGGATGAAGAACCGCTAGACGCTATCGGAGTAGCAGGCACGAAATTCACTTCCAAGTATGGTGTGACCGAGCGGATGGAAGTCTGTCCAGTGCTTTAGTGTGAACCATATCGGATGGTTATTTTGGAGATGCCCCATACGGTGCCCTGCGTTAGTAACGATGTAATGTCGTGACCAGGATGATACTATATGGCCATGTTTTTGTTTCAGGTACGTGTGAGATTTGCCTACTTCGTTCCTAATTGTCAGTCAACATTAAAATGGTTGTCAGCAATGATGGCGTGTGACTGCTAACATCAAACACTCCGTCCCAAATTAACGGTATGTAACATGTTTGCAGTTGGACATTACCTTTGCAGAGACACGTTAGACTAATGGTTGCCACATAATATTGTGTTGATGTTTACTTTTCTTCGTCTGTTCCTCCTTTAATCTCTTCCCCAACCTTTAATTTCGTCCGGCTTTGTTATTCCCTTCCATTTGTATTCTTCTTCTTATCTCTTCTTTTCATGATCTCTTCATTTTCTGTTCTTAACGTTTTCTTCGGAATTATCATTCTTCTCTCTTGTCCTTTTTCTTCGTTTTATTATCCTCCATTCTTCTTTTCGTCCTCCGGATTCATTCTTATCATCCTTTTCCTTGTCATTATTATTCCCTTTCTTACACTTCTATTTATCCTAGTCTACGCCCCGTCGCTCCTTTATTAGTCTCTCTTTCCTGCTACATTGTACTCCGGTGTATCTTTTTATATTTATTATCCTCCGTTTCTTTCATTTTCGTCCTGAGATATTCTTTTCATCCCTCTCCGTTTTCCCTCTTTCTTGACAGCTTTATTCTCCTTGTCCTTCTCCGCCTTGTCCTCCCCCTTATCGCGCAGCATAACTCGGTGATAATGGAGCCGATTTCTGTTCCAGAGATCCCTATTTCAACCTTCCAGTATGCCCTTTAACCCTTTAAAGACGAAGCATATCTCTTTTACATAAGGACTCAGTGCGTACCGCGCTGTAAACACTCTCCACTTCGGTTATAAAAACCAAGCTCTTAGTGTTTTATAAGGCAAAAGTTGCTGTTTGTTCTGAGATCCGTACAAAACACATAAACGCAATGTGGGCACCACGTAGAATTTTTTTATGTTAAACCTGGTGGTATGTAAAGTTACCGCTAGGCTTTAAAAGGTTAATATAAATTTTCTGTTATTTTTTAAAATGCGTGGAACTTGAATTAGGTCGCATGATGAGTGGGTGCGTCCGTACTGCTTGCATTATCTTCAAGCTTTTCATTTGACTTTGCACTTCCGTACGACGCCCTTAACTGTGATAGAAACACATGCGTCTCTATCGTGGGTGGACTTTGTACTTTGCTTAGGGTATAGGTCTTCTAAAGTCTTTTTAAATATTTTCGTATGATTCTAAACAAACAGTACCCTCAGAATATCTCGGTCACTGACCCCCATATTGTTTAATACGAGTTACTAAGGAAGAACGGAAGTAATTTTCCTTTAGGATAAAATGACATTTTGGCCGTACGCTTTTCCTTTTATACCCTGCTCGTTCTGCAATTTCAGCGTACCTGTAATTAGCCCTAATGGCTTTTACGTAAGGCAGTCACCCTTCTTTTGTATTGTCAGTTACGCTGTTACGGGACTAAATTGGCGGCTTCTCGAACCGTGACAAAAATGTTTCAAGTGATATTGTATCAGCAGATTTTATTGCAAAAATAGTAATGATGAAATTTTAGGCTGTCACTCGAAACGGAACGTAGAAGAGCCATTCGCGTGGTCCAAATTCATCTGCATTTCCGTCTGAATTGGTACATTGTGCGTTACCGAAATTGCTATAGCAATTATGTTTATGATAAACCTTAAATGTGGATTTTTTTTTTTAAATGACTAAAATCGTACGGATGATTGAAAACCTTCGATGAATGTTGTACGTGGTCTGCCCACACATACCGGAGTCATATCGAGATGAGCAGTGTTTGTGCTGCATATTTAAAAATGTCGGAAAAATGACAGCGGCGTCCATGATATATGGCAACCAACGAAACACCAACAGAACTTTTTCGACGTGGAACAGTTATGGAGTTCCGAAGTAGCTTAAACGTGACGCCGGCCTAAAGTGTGAGATTGAGGAAACGTCGGAATCGATAATTTTATGTACAGGACCAACGATAATGTTCTGAACGTCTTTAGGCTCTACTGTACACGCCTTGTTGCCCGTATTAGCGTAATAAAAATACGCGCTTCTTACGTGTTCATGGCGGTGACCTTGAAGGTCGCTGAGTGAAATGGTCTTTAAGGACATGTCGTCCTGTAGCCTGGTGAGGGATTTTCGACGTTTCAGGAGCTACTATTGCGATTATTGAGGTACGATATTAATGCACAGCGTGTAGGCCTATTTGGCTTTCTCTTCTAATCTGCTATGAATTTTCTTTTTAACCCTTTAAAGACGAAGCGGATCTGTTTTATATAAGGACTCAGTGCGTACCGCGCAGTAAACACTCTACACTTCGGTTATAAAAACCAGTCTATTAATGTTTTATAATGCAAAAGTTGCTGTTTGTTCTGAGATCCGTACAAAACACATAAACTCAATGTGGGCACCACGTAGAATTTTTTAATGTTGAACCTGGTTGTATGTAAAGTTACCGCTAGGCTTTAAAAGGTTAAAACTTGCGAATGTGAAGACGGAGCGAAATTTCGACTTTATCTTTGACAACTTTTACGTTTTCCTGCAATAAATCCTGACTTCTTGCTTAAAATTTTATCAATAAGTTGTATATTATGAATATGAGGTTTTTGTGGGGTTTATTGATATTGTAGTCTTGTTTGTAACACAGAACAGTGAGTTTGGTGGGTATGAACGTTTCGGGAAAGTATACGGCCTTTACCTTCTACCCTGAGGTTAGAGGCAATATGTTAAATCCCTGAAGTTAGTACCAACGTACAGGACTACCCTGTGTTACAGCCAGAGGATCACATTGAGTAAGTTCTGTGGTTCATAAAGTGTGAATCCGTTTATCGCCTGCATACTCGGAAGCCTTAGTATATTACCACATACTATATTACCACATACTATTCCAGCGAAAAGGAATTGTGACATCCATATTAAAATATTTCAGTTTTTTTTTAAATTTCCTGAACTCGGATTTATTACATTGAAATTCAATTATTTGGTAGAGTATTATCCAACTACAAACACGCTTATTGTATGAGTGAAGTCACTGCCGTGTTAAGACTAGGGGTTAGGTTGTAAGGGTATTGTTATCGATTATTTAAGGAATCGATATATATCACCCGTCTCTAATTAACAAAGCTTTTCATTCAAGTGTTTCCGATTTTGTACAGTGTTGTTTGAGGAATTAAGCTTCATTGAAACACAGAACTGTGACGATGGAATGGCGATAACAAGTTTTAAGCTCTTTGGGAAAGCAAATTTATGTAATGTCGTAAATTCCTTTTAATTTGCAAGTGACAGTCGGTTTTCTGTTGATAAAAAAAACCTGGTTCCAGTTGTTACATGAAAAGATAACCGAAATTATCTTTATTTTACGTTTTGAGTTGGTGTTTGTATTCATAATAGCCAGGGCTCTTTATTGTTTTACTCTGTTCAGGCGGATTATTTCTTTTTGACTGATTGTCATTAGCATCAACTGAAATGTGGTAATACAAAGCCAGTTCAGCTTAGGGAATTTCTAAATCAGGATACTTGTAATTCCTTGGAAGAATAAAACGAATATGCATTGTATATAAACGATTCAGTTTGTGCTTCACAAAGAACACAGTGTGCGTCTATTAGACAAACCGGTTGGGGAACGGTGTGTAGCAGAGCTGTGGAGTCAGTACATAAAACGTCCAACTCCGACTCCTCAATTTTTAAAACTCCGACTCCGACACCTTCATAAAATCTCAATATGTATTAATAATGGTAGACCTATAAGATATTTCATCATCACCACGTTAATCATCAGGCTACTTTTTAGACTTATAACCTATTTTTAAATATAAGTGTAATGGTTATTGTGGCTGTCGGGGCTCTGGAGTTGGTGTATCTAGTTAAGAGTTTAGATTGAGGTTGGAATCGGAGTCGGTACATTTTTACCGACTCGGACTCCACGACTCCACCTAAAATTCCTTCCGACTCCGACTGCGAATCCACGACTCCGACTCCGACTCCACAGCCCTGGTGGGTAGGGAAATAATGTTTGTTTAATGTATAATACGGAACACGTAAATACACTGTATGGGAAATTTTGAGTTTTAGTGGTAAACCTGGATGTATGTAATAAATAGACTAGGCTTCAAGGGCTAATCGGATTCTTTTTTATTTAATGTCATGATTGATTCGAAATTCCGACTGTGGGTCAGTGCATTATTTCTACGAAGTGTTTGAAATGTTTGAAAGGTGTTAATAAATTCGCAGTATCAAGTAAAATTTGTTTTTACGGGAAAAAACAATAAAAGCGCGATGGAATACCTAAAGCTGAATGTGATTCTTGTTCCTTCAGATGTATGTTACTCTTTCCTCGAAAAACGTGAAGGGTATGAGGCGTGTTTAAAAGAAAGAAGTAATTTATTAACCCTTTAAAGACGAAGCGTATCTGTTTTATATAAGGACCCAGTGCGTACCGCGCTGTAAACACTCTACACTTGGGTTATAAAAACCAGTCTCTTAATGTTTTATAAGGTAAAAGTTGCTGTTTGTTCTGAGATCCGTACAAAACACATAAACGCAATGTGGGCACCACGTAGAATTTTTTAATGTTAAACCTGGTGATACGTAAAGTTACCGCAAGTCTTTAAAAGGTTAAGCACTATTGTAATTATTTCATCCATCAACGTGAAGCAAGAGGCACCCGATTGAAGGTGCTGAGCCCATTCCTCGCAAGTGTAAATGCAGATCTCTGTAAGTCATATTATTAACCCTTTAAAAACGAAACGTATCTGTTTTGTATAAGGACTCAGTCCGTACCGCGCTGTAAACACTCTCCACTTCGGTTATAAAAACCAGTCTCTTAATGTTTTATAAGGTAAAAGTTGCTGTTTGTTCTGAGATCCGTACAAAACACATAAACGCAATGTGGGCACCACGTAGAATTTTTTAATGTGAAACCTGCTCGTATGTAAAGTTACCGCTAGGCTTTAAAAGGTTAAAGATGTATGGTTAGTGGCAAAACTTTGCGTGGTTGGCGGGTACCCTGTGTGTGATGCAACGGAACACACTGTACTGTGTTTCGTCTGTAGCTGGCGCGAATCCCATTCAGGAGATTGATTTTGAAGTTTCTTGTGTTGTGAAGTCGATAAAATAAACCTTAGAAATTGACAAGCCTTTGGGTTGGGTGTTGCATCTGTTTCGTTTCCGCATGTATCACAGGAGGTGAATGTGCTCATAACCTCGTCTTACGTATGATGGAAAAATCAAGACTTAGTAGATGGGGTTTTGATTAAAGAATGTTTATTACAAAGAAATGCAGTACAAAAACCACCAGCTGAACTTTCCTGTCTTGTTCAAAATTACATTTCAGCTTCAATTTAAAGATTGTAAAGTTTCTTTTTCAGATACTTTTGAAAGCCTTTTGACACAAGAACAGTTCTTCCTTGTTCTTTGATTTCACGTAACATTTTGCTCAAGGCTGTGCAGTAGGTTACATAACATTTTTCGTGTGTATTCCCATATTTATGTATTTTCTACTTGTGAGTGTACAAGGTAATGGACGCGTTGTTTATTTCCCACGTTATTTAAGGGCACTACGTTAATTTTTGTAAGTATGGGTCTTATTAGATTAATGGTAGGTATTTAGCGACGCTGTATCAGTCACAGTGGTTATTTAGAACTGACTTATTTTAAAGAATTTACACGTTCAGGCAACGTAAACTGATTGCAGAAGGAGAACTATGCTACTTCAAGGTGCTTTTCCGGTAGTGGTGTAGACGGACTGAAGAATGTCGCCAAGAATTTGAAGATAAAACCTGCCCTAGCCGCGATTTGAACCGCATACCTCTAGAGTACAAGATAGAAGCGACTGTGTGAGGAATCTGCGTTGTGTGTCGTAATGTGGACATTTGTGAGCGGTTGTAAGATCGATGAAAATAATAATACGGGGGGGGGGGGGGGGATTCGAGGTGAATTTTTTTTCTTAATGCACCGGAATGAATCATGAATTCGAAAAGGACAGGCGTAGGATCATTGATGTGCACGTCAGAGACACAACTGTATAATTTGAAAAGTGGTGGGGCACATTACTCTACAGTCATTGTGCCTTGTTTGTTTATAGCTACAGAGCCGAAATAACGGTTTGATATTTGCAAGGACAGGAAAGTTTAACATTCAATTCAATTCTGTAATTTCGGATTTCGGAATTTAGTCGCGTCGTATGTTGAAGCTTTTCCACCGTTCCGGGTTACACTGCAGTCGCCATATTGACAGTGGATAAGGCTGTAGGGGGATAGGGCCTGATATGGGACCCACAGTCTCTTATTTTATGTTCTTGGTGGCATCTTTCCATAAAAAACCTTTTAACCTTAGCCGTCCATCTATCCTTTCGTCTCTCCAGTGTTCTGACTGCATCCTTCTCTGCATTCAAAAAGTCTGTGTGCAGTTATTTTCTTTCCGACACTTGCTGTATGTACTTGCCGTCTCCTTCCGTTGTTTAATTAACGTTATCAGCACGAGATGCATAATGACGGTGCCCGTTGCAATATTTTTTTCCATTTACATCCCCGTCTGGAACGGGTTAAGATATTCAGATCAGCACGCCGTCAGACTATAGAATGTTAAAATCCGATTGAAATTATTCGCTTACTGCACGAGTGATTAATCCAGTAAAATTGTGCGTTTACATTCATGCGTAACTTCAAATTAAAAGACACCTAGGTGATAGGTGTGCGAAGCGCACAGCGTACATCATGACTTGAATATATGAAGTTCTAAACCTCTGTTCCGGGGACAGTAGTTTATTAGCATTCATCTCATCACCCCTTGTGTCGACGAAATATTTTCGTGTTTTTCCTCAGCCACTTAGAACGAATTTTGGGATAGTAGGTCTAATTTGAAATTTTCAAATTTCCACTTACTCACTATTCACGATTCTATGCAGTTGGAACAGCATAATGGAATAAGTTGTGTGTACTTTATTTTATGTGAAATGTTTAATGCCACATAGGCTAATATCAACATAGCTGTTTCTGGTTGATTAACGAATGAAATGAAGTCCTATTTAACGCTATAAAGTCCAGTGGTAATCGAATATACAGCCAAATTTAACTTCAAAAACGTCCGCATATTGCCCACAGAGTGTGTTTCTGGGTTTCGTATGATTCTCTGTATAAACAGCGTAGAGCACTAACTGGTGGGTCCTTCTAATGGGGACGCACCGTGTTTCCTGTGAGGTAGGAACTAATTCTTAGGCGTTTTTTTACTAAATAAGAAAATAATGCCTTGTGTGGAAACCATGTCCTTCCGTCTGTGACGCGACTAAATCGCAAGTCGGACTGTAACAACATTAGGTACGTGAGTCAAGCAAGAGCGAGTTTCCTGCAAATCGACTTTGACGCAGTCACAGACTGCTTAATGGCTTAAATGCATTTCTGTGCGCGCTTTCCATATTTCTTTACTGATCTGGGTGGAAGTCGTTATACATTTTCACATACTGCCGTTGAACCTTTCCGAGTTGCGTGAAAGTCTGTGCATTGAAAATTGTACTTGACTGAAGGCTGTGATCGAAAGTTTGCCCTTATTTTGTACATTTGTGTTGAGGTTTATTACATTTTCGGTACGGGAAATGTCCGTCAAAACTTACTGAGTGATGGTAAGTTTCCTGAAAATTGGCAGGAAATTTCCGTCACAACTTCATGAGTGATGTAACTTTCCTGAAAACTGGCAGGAAATGTCCGTCAAAACTTATTGCGTGATGGTAATTTTCCTGAAAATTGGCAGGATATTTCCGTTAAAACTTATTGAGTTATGGTAAGTTTCCTGAAAATTGGCAGGAAATGTCCGTCAACACTCATTGAGTGGTGGTAAGTTTCCTGAAAATTAGCAGGAAATTTCCGTCAGAACTTATTGAATGATTGCAAGTTTCACGAAAACTGGCATAATGAAAGCCTTACTGTCCTTGTGGGTATAAATAAAGTTGTATCCGTGCTTTCCACATCTGTGTTCAGATTTGCAGTAAAATTTGGTGTAAGAGATCTAACTTAATACTGTGGAGTATGTGTATGTCCTAAGAACAGGGCGGGGAAGGGCGTACTTTTCTTGAGGGCGTGAACGAAGTTACATTTACGCGTGCACGGTAAAACCTTATGATATTTTGTAAGTAAAGAACGCCTGTAGCTGTGCTACGTAATGGAGTACACCATTTGGAGTTTTGTTATAACTATTTACATCTCACACATGCTTAAAAGTTCTAAAGAGTGCTTTATCATTCTGCAATAACAACGTTTAGAATATGCTAACCTGATTTAAATTACATGCTTGCTTACAAATTAGAAGTTTTAATTTAAATTTACGTTTCATTTAGTTAGACCTTCACACGACAGTTTCTTACATTACGCAGGTGGAGAAGTGAGGCTCTTTAGAACGCAGATTATCAGTAATGTGAGTGCAGTACAAATACAGCCGTGTAACAAGATAGCTTCATATAACGAGACTGTTTCAGACTTGAAGACTTCGACAAATAGACGGCAGTGTATCATCAGCCCCTCGACTCCCCTCCCTCCTTCACCCCGCCACGCATTCCCTCTAACTACCTGCGTGAAACGAGTTTAGAGTCTTGAAACGGCTGAAAGCATGATTGTTCGGTCTCGCTAATTCTGTTTATTTTTCTGCATCTTCGTCGTAGGATTTTACTGAGCTTTGTATGACTGCGCTAGGAATTAAATTAAAACTTCGGAGTTATACTTTACGTAGAAATTAATCTCGAACATCACACCAAATTTACATTTGAATTGACTTTGTTTTGTCTTAGATGGCTTCTTCCTTACTGAGTATCGAAACAAAAACAGCTAAACTAATTTACTCTTTGAAAAAGGAGTGGCGACTAATAATACCATTTGCTGTGTCGGACTCTCAGAGTGTCCGTCCGTCTTGTCTTTCCCGTTGTACTTTTTAACGGGTTGACGGATTTGCGTGAAGAGTTGTGTGGTGGTATTGTAGGCCACTTGTATTCTGCCGTTTCAGGTGAGAGCGATATGGACACGACGTAAAGTGCCTAGGGCCTAAAGTGGACTATTGTCTTCCAAATACGCATACACGAGTCTTTCTTTTTATTTTTTAAAATATAGACAACGACATGGCTCTCAGGTAAAATTTTACATTAGTCAGTCTTCTGTGTGACGACAAACAGAGCTAGTAAACCGTTTGAACCAGCAATCTGCAGCTTCATATGAGAAGTGGAAATGAACCGGTCATGTGACATGGTTAACATAGTATTTACTGTCTAACGAGTTTTATCTTTCATCAGGCGTTTCTTCTCTAATGACGATTGATGAAATCATTACAGTAATGTTTTTTAAATTATTGTGTTCTTGAAAACATGCCGAAACCTGTAATTTTTTTTTTGAGGGGGGGGGGGAAGCGAAGCATATAACAGCTTTAGTTGTACAATCACTCAGCGTTAAAACATGTTGCCTAAATGTTTCATGGTCTCAGAAAACATTTCCTTCATAATGCGTGTCGTGAATGTAAACCTTACTATTTTCACGTAACCTTCGTCCTTACAGCGCATTATAACATTTACTTACATATGATCACGAAAAATTGGAAATGCTGAAATTAAATGTTTTGTTAATTACCATTTCGAAGCATAAAATTGCAAGGAAGTTGATTTTCAACATTATATAGGGCGAAATTCGAGATGGGTGATATACATCAATACTTTATATGTGGAGAATAACACCTCATGAAACAAAATATACTTAAGTCTGATTCAGTAACGTGGGCCGGGATAGCTCAGTCGGTATAGCGACTCGCTACGGACTGGACGTTCCGGAGATCGAATGCTGGTGGGACGAGATTTTCCCCATCCGTCCAGACCGTCCTTGGGGCCAACCCAGTCTCCTATACAGCGGGTCATTGCCGGGTGTAAAGCAGCCGCGGCGTGGTGTTAACCACCCACCCCTATCTAGTACGGATGTTAAAGAACGAATACAACGGTATGTCTACTCGCCCTTTGTGCCTTCATGACAGGTTGTAGGGCGGACTTTGCTTTACTGTTCTTTACTTTACTCGTCTACAACATTTGTCGTAAATGTTCGACGATGCAAAACAATTGTAATATTCGGCAATCCACAAGAGTAAGCATAATCATGATTTGTCGAAGAACTGAGCGTAATTCTGTCTATCGGACTGCTGCCACCTGGTGTAACTATCATCAACTAATCACTCGCTGAAGTCACACTTCAGTAGCCAGTTGCATTATATACGGTAGATAGATAAGGGTTAACTAATAAACTTGTAACGTTTAATATGATATTTATGGTATTTGCGTAGGTATATAGGTATATTGTACTTGTGTAGGTATATTGTATTAGTGTAGGCACATTGTATTGTGTGGGTGAATTGCTAATACGTGTACTTAATTTGTGCTGTTCTGTTTATGTATGTGTTATTGTATTGTGGTGTCTGTACTGGTGTAAGACTGCTAGCACCGGTTGAAAACCCAATTGCAGTAAGAAATAATAATAATAATAATATTAATATTAATAATAAAACAAATAATACAGTTACGGTTGAATTAGTGGACATTAAGTACAACAATTAGCCCGCGATCGCTTATGCACAAATCTGGTGCTCCATACATTCGATGTTTTCCTTAAATCCTAACGACAGCGTTACAGTCGAGCTTGACATGAATTGCACGTGCGCACAGAGCGGAAGTGTGATTGTTCTTGCGCCTAGAATTTCGAGAGGTTTTGATATGAATTTGTCGTAAAACTTGTCCGATCTAAATTAAAATTTACACGCTTCGACAATTTTTCATGGTACTCTCAAATGTAAAATTTTATGGAACTTCCCTTTAGCGGTGTTGGATTTGTTATGGGCATAAAGAAGACACATAAGACAGGAGGACAGATAGGGAGGCACAGGGCCAAGGCGATTTTAGCAGGCCCTCTGCAACGATGAGAACGCCGCTGAAAGCGACCACTATATGTTATAATCATTACTGAACATTTCCTGAAAACTTCATCGTGTGGACTGAGAACTCGTTGCAAAACGGATATTACGTTTCTCCAGGAGTTTCTTGTTTATCTGTTTCCGTGTCAACTAAGTAATTTTTTATGTTTGGAAACTGAAGGATTGTTGAGCAGTGGCAGGACTGCATAAATTTCACTGATGCTGTACATCAGAGACCGACGTCATAGATCACAGATATTGCAGGCGGAAGAGACTGATTTAAATGTGATAGATATCTCTCTTCGGTAGCATGCAAAGTATAAATATTTGAATGGGGAAAGTTAAATGGTGATCTGGGAAAAGAAAATTAGAAAGGTTGTTTACCTTTAAGTTCGTAGTGTCTATCTAAGGCTTTTATGAAACTGAGGTGTGAATATTAAATGAGATCAACATTTTGTGTAATGTGTCCATTGCACAACGCGAATTTTCTGATGAAGTTAAGAACTTTTGGACTTTATGTAAAAAAGAGATTTTATTGGTCTGAATTGGATCAAAACGAAGTTAGCCGTACACGTTTTGGTGTGGATGTCAGGTGTCACATGCAGTCGAAATTTATTGATAGTTTGGTAGAGTTACAGACCCGAATTTCCCAAAATTGGTTAAATTTTAGCAGTCGTATGAAGAAAAAATACATAAAGCGTGATTAGACTAACTGAATATATGTAAATACGCGATATTCAGATTAGTCCTTTCTCTACAACTTCATATTACAACCACTTGGTTTACATTAACAAAACAGTTGTGACCACGAGCGTCGGCCTGCACGACCTTAGGGAGTTCGCACTAATAGAAGACAGCAGGGGTATTCGCCCCATATGTAGCTCGTATTCTGCGGCAAATGTAGTCTCCAGACCATAAGCTCTGAAAGCATTCGTGCTGTGTAAGGGTAAGTACAGGCTGGATCTTTCGCGTGGGCAGCTGTAATTACTTTTTTGCATCGTCGTTATCTGATAAAAAACAAAGAAGAAAGAAAGCAGATACAAATAAAGTCACATGCATATATTAACGTGTGCTATTTGCATTTTATTTTACAAGGAAGCATACTGTACTGTTGACAACTAAAAAAATGGGAAAGGTAAGTGTATATTAAAAACTCAGTTTTCTCCAAACAGTATTCTAGACGTCAGTTTGTACCTGACAGAAGACACAATATTTCCATTACAAAATTCAGTCAGTTAACAACTGCCAATCTATACAGCTTAAGCTACGAACGTAATTTATGCTGAGAGTCATTTAAAACACCTAAATATATGTAGACTCTAGACAAGACTGTAACTTGAAACGTAGCCTGTGTATGGTAACCATATTTCTATACTGAAGAATGAAATAATGTGTGCATAATTGCATAAATCAAAATGCTTCATTTGTTGCATTTATTTCAGTCATGCATTTATATCATCCCAGTGCTTATCGCACAGACGTGTAATTTGTTCTTCATTAAAGACGTGAAAGATCATTGACTGTTTCATAGTTTTGGTGGAAAATGTGTCCATTATTTTGCTCTGTATTTTCTCATACCTTGTTACTACAGTGGTTAAAATGATAATGAAATTTCGTTTTGTTATTCTTATTACATCATCTATGTACGACCGCCTATACCATTACCATTAAAACTCTACCCGTAGGCAATGGTGAATTTAACCTTTTAAAGCCTAGCGTTAACTTTACATACCACCAGGTTTAACATTAAAAAATTCTACGTTTTGCCCACATTGCGTTTATGTGTTTTGTACGGATCTTCGTCTTTAAAGGGTTAAATGACAGTTGCGGTAAATATCCGTGCCCGTAATAGTCTTCAGATATCTTACTCCTTCATTACCTTCATCGAAACACAACCACATTTATTCAGTTTCCAATGACACTACGTTTTGTGGGACTGTATCCGTAGCGAATATGTTCTAGTCGTGTTGCGCGCCTAGCAGGATTTGTACGAGATTTGAAATTCGTTCAGTATTTTAGTGGGAGAACCCGATGGGAAGAGACCAGTTGCCAGTGACGACCTCTTCTGAATACGTCAGCCGCATTATACAAGGCGGGAAATTCGTCGACTGACGTATTGACTGTCAGACTGTCAAGAACCTGCTTGGAGTTGTACGACAGTCCTTTTTCTACCCATTATTTTAAATAAAATTAATACTTATTTCCTCCCCGGATTTAAACGTTTTTTGGCAATCCCGCGATATGAATGGCAAAGGCATGTGTCATACTGTGAAATATCGGAAGAAAAACTGAAGTTTTAAGATCATTCTTACGGTTTCAAGTCATGCGTATGTTTCTATAGTCCCATGTGGTGCGTGCGTGCGTGCGTGCGTGGGACTCGGAAAGAAGACAGAGTGGGTGGGTGAAATTACTGCCATAGTAGTGTTTTCATGTACGTATATACGTGCTTGTATATATACATGTATATGTGACTGAATTCATTTCTGCTACTAACGATTCTACAAACGCTGAGTTTATTCTCAAACCCTTGCAGTTTCCTGCTTTACAATAATATTCTCCACAGCTCGGAATGACACTCCCGGGGGTCATGAAGCTCTGCACTCCACCCCTGAACTTCCACACCGCTGGCCGCCTGCTAGATTAATATCCATTACTTACATGCTTTATACATGGCGTAGGATGCAGGAATGACTTGTGTGCTTATAGCATGTACCTACCAGAGCTCTCATTGACATTGAACGCATTTATATATGCTGCTTCCAAGGCCTTGAAGC
This sequence comes from Coptotermes formosanus, assembly GCA_013340265.1. Lineage (NCBI taxonomy): Eukaryota > Metazoa > Arthropoda > Insecta > Blattodea > Rhinotermitidae > Coptotermes > Coptotermes formosanus. The sequence goes on along the minus strand of BLKM01000736.1, from coordinate 327,071 downwards.
AGGAGTTGTTGCGACGTAGAAATATCGTTTATGTTACTGCATTAACGCTATTTATGGTTTTCTTGATAGTATGGAATTATACCTAATGTGGGCTGGAAAGACAGTATATTATGCCATAGTGTCGCCTGATGCTTTTTCTAGATTTCGAAGGAAGACAATACTGCTGTTTTTTGCGGGCGTAATTACAAAAAGGAGTGTCGCTGAACAGCGCATTTGTATTGTTATTTTTATTATTACTAGTTTATTATAATGTTTTTAGATAATTTAAGACATTATTTTAATTTAATAGTGTGTGGTTGAAATATATTTGTGGAATGAGAGATGCCGTGCTCATAAAAATTGGCTTTGCTTGATAATGTGTTCACTGGGTAATAATAATAATAATAATTATTATTATTGGTATTATTATTACTACATTTTCTCCTTTATGCAGGGTATGCACTGTCGCAGCTATTCTGCGCTTTGCTATTCGTGGTGCATATAACGCTGTCTTCAATATTAAACTCTTTTGTGCTTCTACATTAGCACTTTCCGCAGCATGTGTGCTGTGTTCAATATAGCTGTTTTCTGTAGTTCCTTGATATCGTGCTTTCCCGGTATGCTGCTCAAGTATTTTCTGAAGGATTTTGAAATGGTTTCAGTTGCTCCTATTATTACTGGCGTCACCTTTATTTTTACATTCCAATGCCTTATTTCTATGATAACGTCTTTATATTTTATAATCTTCTCGGCTTCTTTCTTTATCACATTTCTGTCTCCCGGGATTGCTACGTCAATTAGCATACATATTATTATTATTATTATTATTATTATGTTACTGCATCCACTACTGCGACTACTAAACCCTGTTAATGTGAATGAAATTAATGAGTAAGGGAACCCTTACTGTCTGTTCGTCCGTATCGAGCAACTTGGCTGCCACTGGACGGATTTTTGTTAAATTTGATATTTGAGTATTTTTTCGAAAATCTGTCGCGAAGGTCCTCTTTTCCATAAAAATCTAACAAGAATATGGGTACTTTACGTGAAGACCTATATAAACTTATGCCACTGAATTGTTACAATCAGAAATGTTTCAGTCAGAGTTGTAGAAAAAATCAAAACACACATTTTATGCTCAATAACTTTTTTTTTCTGAAATCTTGCCATTTGCGAGATAATTTGTAAGTCTATGGTAGAGCCAAACAGGCCACAGATGACAATATAATACTAGCGCATAACTAACTAACTAACTCCATGGAGCAGAGGCCTTCTTGAGAAGCTAACAGTTTATCAGCTAGTCAAGAAATTCCCCGCATTTTATGGAACCCGAAGGTTCATTACCGCATTCACAAGAGCCCGCCACCTGTCCCTATCCTGAGCCAGATCAATCCAGTTCATGTCCTCCCATCCCACTTCCCGAATGTCCATCTTAATATTATCCTCCCATCTACGCCTGGGTCTCCCAAGTGGTCGCCTTCCCTCGGGTCTCCCCACCAAAATCCGGTATGCACCTCTCTCCTCCCCCATACGTGCCACATGCCCCGCCCATCTCAGTCTTCTCGATTTGATTACCCGAATAATATTTGGTGATGAGTACAGGTCATTAAGTTCCTCGTTATGTAGTCTTCTCCACTCCCCTGTCGCCTCGTCCCTCTTAGGCCCAAATATCCTCCTCAGCACCCTATTCTCGAACACCCTCAGTCTTTGTTCCTCCCTCAGTGTGAGAGACCAAGTTTCGCATCCATACAGAACAACAGGTAAAATTATAGTTCTGTATACCCTAATCTTTGTGTTTTTGGATAGCAACCTGGAGGACAAAAGATTCTGCACCGAATGATAGCAAGCATTCCCCGACTTCAATCTGCTCTTAATTTCTTCATGAATGGAGTTTCGATTCGTTAGGGTTGCTCCCAAATATTTGAATTCTTCCACCCTTTCAAAGGATTTATTATCTATATTTATGTTGTGATTGTGTCCTGCATTCTGATTTCGAGACATGACCATGTACTTAGTTTTCTCAGCATAATACTAGCGCATGCGCGTGGAATGTTGGATTACACACACACACACACACACACACACACACACACACAAAATCAGAATATGAAATTCCTTTGCTTCTCCACAGGAACAATGGTTACGCAAACGCGCCTCAGTAGTGCGTTTATAGCTACATTGCTTGTCTTCTTAGTGTAATGTCTTAAAGAAAATAAAGGCAGCTGGGGATGTAACATGAAGCGTCAAAACTTTTTAATGCACTCATTTAATGTAAGAAACAAATGGGAGTATTCGTACGTGGAAAGTCATTTTATATTAGAACTGGGCTCATGAAGGGGTTATACGGATGAAAAATGAATCGAACTAGAGCATTTGACGCTTTTACGACGTTGGAGTTTTATATTGCCGTAGGCCTATTCTAGAGCAGTGATTTTCAACCCGTGTTGGTCAGGCGGTACGCGTAGTTATTTCGGAAGTACTGTTTTCTTATAATTCGGCTTTGAAGATATGAATCGCATTACTAGACTTTTTAAAAACGTATTTAAATTAATTAATATTTTCAGTATCTGGTGGCATGCGTAAACGTTTTGTTAACAACAGTGTCACACGAGGAAAAGAAGACTGAAGACATCTCTTTAAATAGTAACACCGTGTATTCTGGTGCGTACCTACCAGACATCACAGTGCCGTAATACAGGAAATGGTAAAATGGATCGAAGTTCGTCATGTATGTTATTATTATTATTATTATTATTATTATTATTATTTCTTACTGCAATTGGGTTTCACCCGGTGGCAGCAGTCTTACACCAGTACAGACACCACAATACAGTAACACATACATAAACGGAACAGCACAAATTGCAATACACAATATAGCAAGCTTTCACATTACCACGTTCAGTATTGGCTCATAGACAGCAGTAAATGTGTTTAGTTAATAACCGAATAGTAAGAGACGTCTCACTGAATAATCAGTAGCCGTGCTATGAAGTTTAGTGCAGTGGTTCCCACAGTTTGCGCAGCCAGTTCCTAGGGGATTCGTGGATACCTTACTGTAATGGCTACATTGAACTTTGCTTATTTTTGTCATTAAAGTAATAATGTTTTATTTAAAATAATCGAAGAGTTCTTTACTTGTAGATGTGTTTGTTTTGTATGACCGTTAGAATATCTAATTAAGAAACCCCCTGTACCCACGAAGCGAGCGACAGTAAATTCACATAAGGTCATGTCATGCAATGCATTATTACGTATGCTACTGGTATGTATTCGTAGCAACCTAAAATCAGTTCGGAAATATAAATTTTTAATTTTGGATACTTATCATCTGGACACACTATATTTACGTGAGCAAGGATATGAGGATCCCTGGTTATTTTTCGAAGCCAAGAAGGGGTCCGCAAGCAAAAAATTTGGGAAACACAGGCTTAGTGTATAACACTAACACGGATATGTAGTCGTGTTCAGCTGTTGTTTTCGTCCTTCGTTTCTTTGGTTGGCCTTTCGATGTGCAGGCTACAGCCTAATTATTTGAAAGTTCGTTGTCCATAAATAACAAACTTAATTATTTCAGAAGTATTTGCCGGTTCTTAAAATGAATATAATACGCGTCCATCGAATTTACAAAAGAACGACCTGTCTCCGGAACACTTTTCGTAAGTCTTTTTTTTCCCCCCCTTATTTTAAAGCCAATTAACAGGAGGAAGTATATGGTGGGTTATAGGGTAGACATGTCCTTTCGGCTGATATTTATGAAGTAGTTTGACGTTGTGATGTTTACCAGTGGGTATTTTGAACTGGCTTTGTAGGGTGTTCAGGATAAAGGTACCCTACCAGAAGAAATTCCACAGAACTGTTGCTTATATTTGCCCACAGATATGTTGAAAAAGAAGCCGTACTTACTGCTAGAGTATTAGACTGCTATTCATATAGACACGTGTAGGTGCCTGGTTCAGACTGAAAGCAAAATGTAATGTTGTCCCGCTGCTTTAACTAAGCATCACACCATACAAACTTCGGGAGAGTGGAGGTATAGCTCCACACATTCTTTACATTGTCATTGGGTGGATGTGAGTGGTCAAACCTTATGCCCTGGGAGAAAGACCGGACTGTATATTTGGTAGGAGACTGGGTGGATCTCAGAGCCAGTTTGGACGCTCTTATCCCAACCGGTGAATCAGGTCCCCATTCCTGGGTGTTCTAGCCTGTTGCCTAGCCACAATACCGTCTGAGCTGTGGGAGTAGCGGGATAATGCTTGCCGATCGAATTCGAATCTGACGCATCGTAATACGAGACCGTCTGTATTTCAAGGCTAGATGCTGCCGCCACCACCACCACTGCGACACGCTTAGAACCACTGTCACTGTGTGAAAACTTCTTTTATTCCGTGTTGTCGGTTGCGTCCTCTGTTCACCACCCGTGACGCGACCGTCTGCTATTAAAATTATCAACAAGACATACAATGTACGTAAAATGTAACATTCACGCGAGTTCGCGTAACCACTGTTGCCGTGGAAAAGCACTAAATCATAAATATTATGATTGTGTGTCTGTATTCTTGCTTTAGTTATCCGGCATGCAAAGCGCATCTATTCTGCGCAGCATTATTTTTTCATCTGTGGCCTGTCTGGCTGTACCGTATTTTTCCACTTTATCTCTTAAACTGCATGATTTTTGGAAAGATTATTCAGCATAAAATGAGTGTTTTGATTTTCTATACAAGTTTTGTCTGAAACATTTTCAATTTTGTGGATAATTCAGCGAGGTACTATCATAAGCGTACTAGATCTGTATGTAAAACACCCTTTAATCTCGTCAGATTTTAATGAAACTTGGATTTTCTCAGTAGTTTCGAAAAATACTCAAATATCAAATTTCATGCAAATCTGTCCGGTGGGAGACGAGTTTTATGCGGAGAGAAGGACGGACGAACAGACAGACATGGCGAGGCTAGTAATTGCTAGTAGTTCGCAATTTTGCCAGCGCGTCTAAAAGGGAGTCGCCTGCTTGCACGACAGGAGTGACGAAGGATTATGACGAAGTTGGTAAAAAACAAAAGTAAAGCAGTCCCATTACAGGCCTGGACAGGCCCAGAGCGTTCCAGGAGGTTGAGGCTCCCAGATTTCTAGGCCGCGTTTACCCCCCAGGAAATATTCCTGGTACTCATTTCTGTTAGAGGCTGAGTCGACCCCAGGGCCATAGTGCGACCAACAGGATTATGCCAATGAAAAAAGTCCACTGACACCATCGGGAATCGAACCCGCGACCTGCCGGTTTGTAGCGCAGCGCCTCAACCAACTGCGCCACCGCGGCCGCATCTGACGAAGTTGGCGGTAGGGAAATTGACGTAACTTGCTACTGGGAAGTTTACTTTTTCTGGGTGAATATTTGTATCTTGGTTTAATCACCCTTTGCTCGTTTTAAGAGTTTCTTGTCGGCAGTCACAGGAATCTGTATAAATCATAATGGCAGTGTGAGAAGCATATTAGATTCCATGTTCTGTCTGTGCTTTTATTTTAAATATAACGACACAGGAAATAAAATATTAAGTTCGCAAGGGGACTGGATAAGTAGCCCCTGTACCCGCTTTATAACTGACCTCTATCATAATTTTCCTAAGGTGCAGGCAAATTCCGCCCACTACCATTCTGTTGCCAACCTCCTGCTATTGTGCAGTGACTGAACTTCATGGATCTTTCTTCCCTGCATCGCTTGTCGAAGAACCAGCCCTTGTCTTGCCATGATAAAAACAAAACTTCCATTTTTTTTGTAGTGTATTTTTACAGTTACACAGATTATACTGTTTTATTATACTGCCTGCTTATTTCCGAGACCTCACACTGCACCCACCCACCCACCCAAAAACAGGCCGTCAAATTCCGTTTGTTGATGGACATTGCTGTAGTGCATTTTTTTGGGTATTGCTTAGAGATTAAGCAGTTGTCAAGGATTTTTTGCTATTAAGCCTTTAAAGACGAAGCGTATCTGTTTTATATAAGGACTCAGTGCGTACCGCGCTGTAAACACTCTCTGCTTCGGTTATAAAAACCAGTCTCTTAATGTTGTATAAGGCAAAATTTGCTGTTTGTTCTGAGATCCGTACAAAACACATAAACGCAATGTGGGCACCACGTAGAATTTTGTAATTTTAAACCTGTTCGTATGTAAAGTTACCGCTAGGCTTTAAAAGGTTAATTTTGACTGTAGTCGGAGTAGCTTTTAGTTAAGTGTCACACCTCTGACATAAAACTGTAGCGCCGCTGTAAACCGTCCGATTTTTGTTCGAGAAGTCCTGATTAAACCCTGCCCAGGAACGGACCATATGTCTGGGGCGCCTTACACTTTAGATAGATGTCATAGCATTCGCACAAATGTAAGACTCTCTGAAAACATATTGCAGCTTTTTCTCACACATCTGGTCTTATTCGTGATGCATAGTTACTGTTCCGTGTTTAATGTCTGAGGAATTCATGGCAGTTAGGGATTCGTGTTTTGGAATTCAGACAGGTGACAGGTAAATACTAACTTTTTACGGGAACACACTGCTTCTTGAACAGTAGGGTAGAAGAAAAATGTACGCTGAAGACCGAGGCAATGTGTTCCTCAACCGATGGTACTCAGCAGACTTTATTGTGGCATTACCCAGAAAACCGCAGTATAAAATCTATCGTATCCTGTTTCATGCCGTTGTTGCAGTTCCTATAGGAGCTTTAAGTAAACTACAGACCAGGTAACTAACTGTAGAGTAGCGCAGCGGTTCTCTTTTTGTGCCGCGACGCACTTGAAGGGTGACGGCCACATACGGGACACACTAGTGCCCTGTGGCTGCAGTTGTGGCGTGCGCTGCGAGAGTGACTCAATCGCGACTGAAATGAACGCGAAAAAAACTGTCTGCAGTTTTCCGTGTGTCGAAGCCTTGAAAAGTACCAGAGTATGGCTTGCCGTCTGCATGTCCTTTCCTCTCTCGTCTGCTTCCTTTAGACGGATATGAAAAATATGCTTGTTGCAATAGTATGATGATGGGATTAATTTTACGTCATGTCGCTTCGGGACCTATGCGGTACGTCGACTGCACAAGACGCGCGCATACACGAGCCGGACGCTGCTCCCCTGTCCCTCCAAATGCGAGTACCAGGTTACGCCGTTCGGCGATCGGCAGTGCCATAATAATTTTACCATATAGCTAGTTAATCGCGTTGTGGTTGGTCAAATTTCTTGCGACACATAGTTTAAGAAACTCTGCAATGGCGGGTCGAAGTGTCACTGTGTGTGTCAACGTTCCATTAGTCTGAACACCTGTGGTGTCTCAGGCCCATGTAATGATGTATCTTTTGTGCGCAAATTTCGAATTCTCCGAATTGGTGTCGAAATAATGAGTGATTTATCTAAAAAGTTCTGTAACTCCGCTTCTGCGCCACTTGGCATGGGAGCTTCAGGGTTTGATTATAAATTGTGACGTGACGTGTTGGCGTCCCATAGGAGCGAGGGAGAATGACCCACAAGATGGGTAGCTGGAGCTCTTACACTGGCTCTTAATGGGAATGGGGACTTTGCTACCGGAGGGTCACAAAAGCTGTTTGTGTTGAGTGGTCTCTCATATACTGCAGAATACTGCTTGCTGACGGTTCTGTTTTTTGTACTCTTTTTTCGTGTATATAATACTGAAATTTTGTAGCACAATGCGGGAAGTGTGAATATCAACAGTTAACGAATGGCACTCTGTTCCGTGAAGTAGGCCTACCGTAGACGACATGTCTGTATATTAAATAATTTCAGCGTCTATATTAACTTTGGTATCGATATGTTGTTCCTAATCCCGTGTATGTCATGATTACTGGAAAGAAATATTAAGAAAAACGAACGTACGAGTGTAAAAATCCGTGATTTCAGACTTCCGCCGCGATTTGTGTGTGAACTACACTCTGCTGGGATATTACGCAGCGTCGAGTGGTACTCCTTTGCCGACGTTTCGGGACAACGTATCGGTCCCAACTTCAAAGGTCAAGAAGTCAATTGAAGATGCAACCGATACATTATCCCGAAACGTCGGTAAAGGATTACCACTCGACGCTGTATAATATCCCAAAAGAGCGCAGATCGAGTGTAAAAATATTTTGCGCTGGGATATTCGTGTTTTAAAATCGTGTAGCCTCCGTGATTTATTCCCTTTGCATATAAATGGGACTTAGTTTAAGACTTTATTTACGCTCCTTATATTGTGTTATTCCTCGTTTTTAAATGTAGAAAACGACGTTTCGGAAATGGGGCCTATTTGCATCTTAAGCTTGAGAAGCTATGCAGAGATTTACGAGTGTGGGAAGCATTAAAAATGTCTGCGTACCCTTCCCACTTGCAGAGGAAAATACAAGCCATTTGTGAAAGGTCATGGTTTTCTTATTAAACGAATTACAAATTATATAAGGAACATAAATATGACGGTGCATTCGCTCCTTTGCAAGTCCTACGAACACCTCTACAGTCGATGTGCAGGTTTTTCCCCCGAGTACTTCGGTTTTCCCTTGTCAGTTTCATTCCACCAGTTCTCCATTACTTGGAAAAATGAAAAATCTGATTTTCTTTTCCTTCATCTTCGTTGCATAGTTGCACAGTAAGCGTTCAGGCTGTGGTGCGTCTGTAGCTTCTGCTGCGGGGCCCTTCTCCACTCCCCTCCCCCCCCAAAAAATGTATTCGTTAAAACTGTCCGATCTAAGTCAACACTGAAGTGGCCCGATTGTTGTTTGTAATGTTGTCCGGTACCAAAATGTGTGAAGATCTTTGCAGTAGATGTAAGGTTGTTCTGTACGTGGAGACAGAGGAACTGGCAGATTGATTTCAATGTACGCTCCGCCTGGACAAGTAAGTCGAGCGCAAATACGCGATTTCTGCTGTAAACGACAGCGGAACTCAAAAAGAAATCCGCGTGTGTTGCGAGGTTCAGGCGTGGAAATGTGCTTTTTTTTTGCAGATAGATTTTGTGGGATAGCTTTCCTATTTTGTTCAAAAAAGGAAGCAGTAAACAAAAAGTCGTCGGTGGAAGATGAAGTTGTGCATAGATTGTGTACAATATTTCGATATCTGAGGTTCTCAAAGCGGTGTTGATAAAGATGCCAGTGCAGTGGGATATGACAGCGTTTAGTTTGGTATATATAAGTACCAATTTTCGAAGGAACTTTTTGCCTCCGGGAGGACTTTGCTGCCTCATTCAGGAGTGTGGCTCTGCTCTGAAGATGGAGGCACCGAGGCCACCTGAAAACGTTGTTACCTGTATATTGGCACCTATGTACATGCTGTAATCTATCAGAATACTGGATTCTTTTTACGGAAGTTTTAAGAATGTAAATTATAATAAATTTACATCTAATTTGCATGGTACGAGCAGGTTTCCAACTCCTGATTAATTTAATTACTCTAAAAACGCCATCTGTAGAGTGGAAATAAAACTTTGTTGGAATGACAATAGGACTTAGACCTACTCTCGCCTTCTGCGTGTGTGGCTCATCCATATCTGTGCTCGTTGTCTTACAGACGCAAGTAGAACTGTCGTCGTCGTCGTCGTCATCATCATCATCATCATCATCATCATCATCATCATCATCATCATCATATTCTTCTTCTTCTTCGTCCTCTGTATAAATTCCTGTGAATTAATTCCCCCCGCCCTGGGCAAACTCCTCCATTGCGTCGTTTTTGCTGAATTTATACTGACTAGGCTGCGGTCTGGACAGCCAAGGGTTGGTGGTTAGGTTCCCGGGATGGGCAAGTGATTTCTGTTTTCTGAAGTGTCCGGACCGACTGCGGACATCTGATCGTTGTGTACTGAGACCTTTTTTGCGCCGGGATAAAACCGCCAGGTAGTAGAACTGGCCACCTGGCTCCATCTCTTGGTGGGGTTACGAAAGTATGGAGCTGTATCTTAAGTGCATGCACGGGAACATTTGAAGCTTTACATTTGTGCGAGTTGGTTGGTTTCGTACCGTCCGATGAACGCTAAAATACAGTGAAACCCGGTCATAACGACATCGGTTTATACGACACTTCGTCTATAACGTCAGACATTCTGTCCTACCAATTAATTCGTCACTCTTAACCGTAACATTGTACACTCGTTTATAAAGATACAAAATATTCAGTCCCTTGACGTTATAACTGAGTTCGACTGTATGTATTCTGTATTATTACACTATACCCTATGTTACAGAATTGCACTACGCAAAGAATATGAAACAGAGCAGCGCAGAAATGGGAGTTTGACCTGCACAGGACTGTCAGCAATTGTGCAACGGTGAAACGCGAGGAGAAACAGGCATACGCTTGTTCCATTGTCGTGACGTAACATCCCTGGATGTTCGCTAAGAAACCGACTGCAGCCCGCCAACGGGAGCAAATATTACAGCAACGACGTTCCCACACCTGCACATTCGCTGCTCGGTGACGGAAGAATGCGCAGGTGCGGACTCGGCTTACGACAGTAGACACAGTCTAAAGCCTTGTGTGACACCGTCGTCAGATAACATTAAATTTAATTAATCCTATTATGTGACTTGTTCTCATGATACTGAGAGATGACTTTTTGATGGCTGTCTACAGAATGAATGCGTGGAGTTTACGTGTGGAAAGCCAGGCTGTGTGCGTCACGGATTTGTTCATACGCACACTGAGTTTGTCATATATTATAGTGTTTTAACTTAAACGCGCACCTGAGTGTATAGTAAATATAGGCGTTTTTGTGCCTATTTCAGCGATCAAATTTCTTTCTTTCTTTCTTTCTTTCTTTCTTTCTTTCTTTCTTTCTTTTTCTTTCTTTCTTTCTTTCTTTCTTTCTTTCTTTCTTTCTTTCTTTCCTTCCTTCCTTCTTTCCTTGTTAGAATGACTTATACCTACTCGTTATAAGTGTCGAGGGTTATTGTTGCACCTGATTACACTCAGTGACACACACACACACACACACACACACACACACTCGGTATGACTCCTCTGGACGAGGGATCAGCCCGACGCAGAGACCTCTACCTGAGAACACACAACAGTCACAAGAAACATGCATCCATGCCTTCGGCGGGATTCGAACCCGCAATCCCAGCAAGCGAGGGGCCACAGACCAACGCCTTAGACCTCACAGCCACTGGGATTGGCCGATCAAATTGCACCGAGGGTAAGACACGTTTCTCACCTTTTGGAGGTACCCGTGGCGAATAGGGCCCGGCAATCGTTTCAGACATACGACAAATGTTAGGCTAGTAATTTAGGATAGTCCACTGCTGTCTTCTTCCGCTTCGCTCCCAATCATGATCATATCTCGTTCTGTGCTATGTAACTTAAAAAACTGGTATAGAGTAATTACCTGTCTTATTCCTGTTGCTGCAACTTGTGACATTTGGCTCTCCATAGAGCCAGCGACAACAGGGATTTAAATTGTGTGGGACTGGGATTGTAAAACAATTCATTTGTCTTATATTTTACGTCTCATTAAGAAGAACGAAGTGTCGAGTATATTGTGGTTGAAGATCTTTGGGGGGGGGGCCCCGGGGTTGAATAAGAGGAGCACGGTCCGTTTACAAATACTCAGAAATAATAAATAAGATGGAAGGTGTGCAGAGGTTTCTGCACTGGTCCATGAATTGGCTTCCTGCAGCCCACAACTGATGGATAGCTTCAGAATTCCCAGCGCGTTTTCTATAATAAGTAGCCCATGTTGCTTCCTTGAATCGCAGGGGATTTTATCGGGAACTTCAGCTATGATGCTTGGACACCACACGCGGACTCGTTCATCATATGTATCAAATCGATACATCAGTGTTCGTCTGGCTTTCAAACTCCCTGGCTTCCGCGGGCAAAATGATAAGTGATGGTGTTTTGCTTCCCTTAGACAGCCGGTTCTTGGGTCACCTCGACGATAAATAAACTTTGAAACTCAGGGATCCGTACCCGATTCTTATCTCATATGTTCGACTTCTGCGTTAGGGATTTATGGGAAGTAAAGCAACATGTTTTCTCTGAATGCTTTGAATGTAAACCTGCAGCTGTTGCTTACTAAGCATGTATGTTTGCCCCAAGCGTGTGTGATAACCCTCAGGGCATAAAGCAGTATTGAAACCAACTAATAGCTCTGCTTTAATTCTTTATATTTTAGTGGTCACTATTTTTACCAGCTGCAACACAGTACTTTTACTCACGCACTGTGTTTGTGTCTTGATTCTCAGAAGCAGCAGTAATTATGTCTCCTAACACCATGAACCCCTTGGTTTTTATTATGAAAACAGAGAGTTTTCCGTGAGGTAGGAGTTCAGTCTTTAAATATTTGTTAAATGAAGGGTTAATTGAATGCGTTTTCATAAAAACCTCTTAAATATAAAGCCAACGTATTATAATATGACTGTTTCATCTTCAGAGCCGGACTTGCTGAAGGGGTGTCATTTCATTAACGAATACAATGAATAGGAATATATGATGTGTACTGAGTAATGTAATGCAAACTCTGAACAATCTTCTTCCAGTAGAGGTCCATGAAGATTACACTCTGACCCTGAAACATGTTAGGCATTTGTGTTTTAGTATGATTTTTGAGCTATATTTAATTAATGTAGCTGTGTTAGATGGTTTTGACAGGGCTTTGTTTTTGAAAGTGCAGCAAAATTGTGTGTCAGGCTGTACGGTTTACAATTGCGATGTCAGAACATAGCTGGTTCCCGTCCACTGTCGAACGTCAACGATTGGAATATTCAAAGCTATAATTACATCTTTTTCTTATGGATGTGAAACGTGGTTGTTTACCCCAGAAAAAATACGTTGCGAGTGATTTAGAAAGCTTGTGCTGTGGAAAATATGGTGAGCCTAAGGGGGAGAAAGGAGCAGGATAATGGGAAAACTGCAGGGCGAAGAGTTTGTATCTCGTGCTCTTTACCACGTCTCCAGGAAGTGGGATGAAGGGGAGGGGGGGGGCCATGGACTGGATTGATCTGGCCCAGCATAGAGGCAAGTGGCGGTCTTCTGTGAATGCGGTAATGAACCTTCGAGGAGAGCCTGTAACACGTATAAAGCATGAAAATGAACAAAGATTTTAACAGGAAAAAGTGACAGGAAGAGACAACTTGGGAGACTTAATTACAGATGGGAGGTGCTTAAAACGAATATTAGATGAGTAAGGTAAAATTCACCCTATTATCTGCCATGAATCCACAGAGGGGAAGTGGAGGCGTATTTATACGTTTTCTTTCTTACACTAACAGAGAGTGAGAATATATACTGGGTTCATCTGGTCCAGGTTGGAGCCCACTGGCGACTCCTGCCAATATGGTACGTAAATTTGTTTTCCATCAAAGGTGGAATTTCGTCTCGAGGATGACTTTGCTTCATGCACTTAAGTCTTCAGGTGACTTCCGATTTGTTGGTGGCTCTTAAAAGATGTTGCCCAGTCGGATAGTTGGGTGTAAAATTTCCCCCTCATAAGAACGCAGAAGTTACAACCCGTTGAAGAAGCCCTGTATTAGTCTGAATTGTGTATGGAGATTCAGTTCTTACCTCACAGAGAACCGTAGGCTTCCATTGTAGAGATCAGCTTGTGAATGCTGTATAGTGAAATAATCGTTGTGTGTTGTGGTAATCGTGCGGAACTTGTAAATAAGCTTTGTGGCTACAAACACACACGCACGCACGCACGCACGCACACACAGAGTCGGAACTCGGTTATGACGTCATGAAAGGGACTGAATATTTTGTGTCATTGTAAATGAGTGTCGTTATAAGCGAAGAGTATAATGTTATGGTTAACAGTGACGGATTAATTTGTACCGCAGAATATCTGACTCTATAAGCGAGGTATCGTATAAACCGATGTCGTTACAACCGGGTTCACCTGTGTGTGTGTGTGTGTGTGTGTGTGTGTGTGTGTGTGTGTGCGTGTGTGCGCGCGCGTGCGTGCGCGCGTGCGTTGTGCGTGCGTGCGTGTGTGTGTGTGTAATCACTAGGCTTTAAAGGGCGCATATTACGGACGTTCGTTTATTTACTTAATTTAAATAAAGTTTAAAAACACATCTTCCTTTCTTCACTAGAATTGTGAGAAGATTACAATGACCGGGTAAGTGAGCGTAATAATACATTAGTCCGTATGCAACAGTTTGTGGAAATGACGTCACGTACTATGACAGAAATATATTATCCCACAGATTCAGTAACATGGGGCGGCATAGTTCAGTTTTAATTTGGCCGTGAATACGCGATTGTGTTTGCTGTGATAGTTATTGCAATTTTCTTCTTACTGATGAGGTTTCCTGAGGCACATCTAACGTGGGAAATCGTGCTTGTTAGTGTGAATTATTTAGGTGATATCAACACTCGGCTATTCGTCATCTAACAGGCGTAATGAAATGTCTTATTTTATTGTGATATAAATTTGAAGATTATTATATTCCCTCAGCTTTGTTGAAAATGGGGGAAAAACAAATATTTAAGTGACTTCTTTGCCCGTTGGTTGGCAAGGATAAGGCGCTAACTAGTGCGTCTGTGAATTTTGACTTATGGCATGTCTTTTTTTTTTTCAAGTGTGTTTTTTCACAACGTTGTCAGTTGCTAAGGTTGTATGGTGTCGGTAATAGAGGTATGTATGATTGACTGTGGGGATTGGGCGGGATGATACTGACAGGGGAAAACTGAAGTAGACGGAACGAAACCTGACCCATTGCCACTTTGTCCACCACAAATCCCAAATGCACTAACCTGGATTGAACCCAGATCTCCGCTGTGAGAGGCGTCACTAACCTCATAAGCCCTGGCACGGCTTACGGGGGTATCGAAATACATCGACAAGTGCTGTGTACGATCTTAGCATATGCACATGTGTGCTTGCATGTATTTAAACGTAAAATAACATGACGACGACGCGCAACTTTTGTGTCAGTTTGCTAGAAACAGGAAGAATAACCGTTGTGTGAAGGGTTCCTGTGTCTTCAGTTTTACGAGTTTATGTTTTGTACTAACGGACTGAACGGTTCTGCGAGCTAGTTCATTCACCATGCAAGATGGTTGTTTTGCTCGTCGGGTGAAACCAACAGACCGCGCCACAAGCGTACAACCGGGAGTGGCGACTGTTCTTATTTACACGGGATACTGGAGGGACAAACTCGCGATTTTTGGCATTGTATTTCTCAGAAACAACTTATTACTTACCTCCATTAGATCTAAATAACAAAAATCCTTACTTCTGAACACACATTAAAAGTTCAGAAAGTAATAATAATAATAATAATAATAATAATAATACATAATATAATAATAAACGCTATAGGACAGGTTAGCCAATCCAAATGGCAGTTCGGTCTAAGGCGTGGGTCTACGCTAGCATGCTGGGATTACGGGTTCGAATCCCATCGGGGGCATAGATGTCTGTCTCTTGTGGGGGTTTGTGTTGTCAGGTAGAGGTCTCTGCTACGAGCTCATCACTCATCCAGAGGAGTCCTACCGAGTGCGATGTGTCTGCTGTGATCGAGGAACCTCACAGAGGAGGCCTAAGCCCACTAGGGCTGTCGAGCCATGAAAAGAAAAAAAGGACAAGGGTGGTCGGCTAGATGAGCTTCCGGAGTCGGACTGGAGGAGACAAATTGAGGAACAGCCGTATATTAATAAAATATTTTTCCATACTGGAAGGCTTGTTATTTCTGTTCAGCTACAATAGGTTAATTTCAGTCAGGTATGAGCCACTGTGTTCGAGAATAGGGTGCTGAGGAGGATATTTGGGCCTAAGAGGGAGAGGCGACAGCGGAGTGGAGAAGACTGCATAACGAGGAACTTAATGACTTGTACTCATCATCAAATATTATTCGGGTAATCAAATCAAGAAGAATGAGATGGGCGGGTCATGTAGCACTTATGGGGGAAAAGAGAGGTGCATACGGGATTTTGGTGGGGAGACCTGAGGGAAGGCGACTGCTTGGGAGACCCAGGCTTAGATGGGAGGATAATAGTAAAATGGGTCTTCAAGAAGTGGGATGGGGGCATGGACTGGATTGATCTGGCTCGGGATAGGGACAGGTGGCGGGCTCTTGTGAATGCGGTAATGAACCTCCGGTTTCCATAAAATGCGGGGAATTTCTTGACTAGCTGAGAAACTGTTAGCTTCTCAAGAAGGCCTCTGCTCCATGGAGTTAGTTATTTATGAGCCACCTTTCTTTATAAAATTATTTAAAACGCCGTTTACGGCGGGCCTCGAGTGCATGTAAACTGACGGAATATTATTTCTACAGACAACTTGGGCGAGTCGCGTTATGGTCACCCCTTCTGTATGAGCCGAAAGTGAAAGTTTCATAATCACTCGTTTGTAACATGTCGGCAAGCAGTTTTGATAGCCCGAACATGTTTGCCTCGCGAAGTATTTTGCAGAAAAATATATAATCTGGAAATCTTCACGGAATTTGGTGCTGTTTTCAGAGATAATTTTATTTGAAGATACAGCCAGTTTCTAAGACAATATATCGTCTGTGATAGATGATTGAAATGTGCGTAGGAAACATTGATGGCTGGTTCTGACCGGGGAAAATATAAGTACGGCAAGAGAAACCTTTCGTATTTCAATTTTGTGTACCACAAACCTGACATGGACTGTCCTATGATCGAAACCGGGCAGACTGGTTTCACATTGGCTATTTTAAAGTGTGTAATTTCTCTTTTCCCTGGTCTGTTTTGTTCTTGGTAGCGATTTAATCTGTATCATATACTAGGAACAGACTTCGCTGTAACTGAGATACCAGTGTATAGAGCTATTGGTCGGAGATAAATGCTGGAATGTTTACCTGGCTTTTCAGTGTAGGCGATTGCGTGTTGGGTCGATATGGAGCATGCCCTTGGCTGCAGCTGAATTCGAGTGGCGTGTTTCTCCCTTATCAATGTTCAAATATTTCCACACGTCCAGTTGAATGTACACAGTATTCCAACATTCTTTTAATCGGTGTTTCTTATATATCTCAATTTACTAAGCTATATGAGTATATAAAGGTAAAAAATACAGTGAGTTTTCAGCAGAGGGCTACCATGAAGAGAATTTCATGCGTTTCTGAAAGTCGCGACTGGATGGGTGAATGCCCGGCTCTTCAGTTCGTGCATGGGGAAAGCGCAAGGTTGGGAAGATGCATTCCGTAGTAAGAGTGCTCACCGTCGTTCCCTCCCCCCCCCCCCCCCCCCGTGGTTGTTGTTTGTTACTGTGCTAACTAATTTTATCTTACTCATACCGTGAATATTCTTACAATTTATGCATCAACCAAGAAGTGCATGACAAGTCTTAAACTCCTACACGTTTTGGCACCGGGATAAAAACAAACTGCCAGAGGATGGTGTGTTTATCACGCAGTTTGGGTTAAATTCGATATATGATATGCAAATACAGTCCAATCCGGTTATAACGACATCGGTTTATACGACACCTCGTCTATAGCGACAAATACTCTGTGGTATCAATTAATTCCTGACTTTTAACCATAACGTTCCACTAATCGGTTATAACAACACTCGTTTATAACGACACAAAACATTCAGTCCCGTCCATGACTTTATAACCGCGTTCGACTGTATTGCTGTTGCGCATGTTTGTTTCTGAACATCTTTTTATGGAAGGCCGTACTTTTCTTATGGGAATGAATAAAATGACATGTATGCCCATCCTGTGGAACTGTGTGACATCTTCAAAATAAAGAATGCCTTGGCAAAATCTGTGTAGCTCACCACGGACCACACGATTTGCAATCTTATTGGCCCATGCTGGGTATTGCTGATAGCTGAACAAAGATTTAGTGCATTTGTCCGCCGCGCAAGCTCTACACCTTACGTGTTGTTAATATGGTTAAGATGCTTCCTGTCGTTAAGTATGTGCGACGGTTTTTTTTTCATACTCTTGCTAGTGTTACACCCATTTCGCAAATTGATGCCACGTTGTGATTTTAGAAATTTAAAGAATACAAATTTGCAGTTACAACCAGTGGCTTATGCTCTTATACATATCAGATGTCTTCAAAATGGTTCAGCCGTTCTCGAGTTAAAACGTGTTGGCTGCTTGATAGATGGACACGCGTGCCTAATAACATACGCTTTTTTTGCACATTTTTCAAAGAAAGCAAAAGGAAGAACGGTTGTCAATTCTGTACGTTGTATAGTATCCCGATATGACTGGCTGGCAACAGATAAGAAGGCGGAAATTGAACACCGCTAAAACAGAGGCTTAGGCCATCTCAACTACACCGCTCTGATAACTGGACGCTCGCCTGGAGTTTAATAGTACCTTTTCTGCTTTATTTACATTTTTACGTGAAGTTACGCATATTCTGTATTTCTGAACGCACAGGATTATGAAAATCGAAAGTAATCTTAAACCAAGTTACTCGTAGTATCACTTGGAAGATGAAAGAAAGTGTTTATTGCTTTCCGAGTTTATTCAACTACAGTTTGTCTTTTGATAAGGTGCTGGATCATGTATTAATCAAATTAAAATGTGTATCGTTCGACAATAAATTCTTAGTATTTATTGTGTATTCGTTTAGTGTGTAAGTAGGCGCGTTAGTAGAATTGAGACAAGTGACTGCAGGTTCTTCATGTGTCTCCGTCGTCCGCACGGAGCAACTCGGCTCCGACTGGGCGGATTTTCATTAAATTTGATATCTGAGTATTTTTCGAGAACGTGTCGGGAAGATTCGAGTTTCATTAAAATCTGACTAGAATACCGGGTACTTTACGTGAAGACATATAGACATTTATGATAATATTTCGTTGAATTTTGCTTAGAATGAAAAATGTTTTAGACAAAAGGTGTAGACAAAATTAAAACACACGTTTTAGATTCAACAGCTTACCTTCGAAGATCCTGTCGTTTCTGAGATAATGTGGAAAAATATGGCAGAGCCGGACAGACCACAGACAGCAATACAATACGACGCATGCGGTTTGCATGCTGGGTAACTAAGGCAAGAATACAGACACAGTCAGGATATTAAATACTTGTTGCTTTTCCACGGCAACAGTGGTTACTCGAACGCGCCTGATTGTTACGTTATACGCGCATTGCCAATATTGTTGTCTTCTCTCGCCAGTTTTGAGTATTACCTGACGAAATTATTGCATGTGAATTGTTGATGTACAGAAAAAGTGCGATCGTAATCGTGACTACTCAGTACAGTTCATCTGTACTTCCACAGGTTCATAAAGGTTATAATTTCGCATTTATTTACATTTTCCTGTTGTCTGTAGGATATCTGCATTTTCCTCACAGTCAAACCTTGGCGTTGTAACGTCAGAGATTTACCATAAAATAGAGTAGTTATGTCCATCGTAATTTCGTGAGTGCTTGTAATTTAACATTGGCCTGTTTCTGTTCTTAAACACTCTCTAAAGAATGAAGGGTATCTTCCATTGAGATGATGTGCCGTATAGTCTGGTAGGAATGTACCGACATTTCGGGGAAAATGCTTTTTTCATCTTCAGGATAGGACACAACGTGTAAGATGAAGGCAACATGTTCTTTCGAAAATTCTGTTATTTTTACTATACTACGTGGTATCACAGCCCAGAAGATGGGAATCTACATGGTTACCGTTGTGATAGGTTCAGATTTCGCCTACTCGAAACACTGAAAGAAAATGCGAGTTTGGGTTTGAGTTCTGCGAAAAACAGATTCTTCATCCAAAAAATAACTGTGCTTTCATAATACTATTTCGGCTTTTTAGGCGCTTTCGCAAAATTGCAAAAAATGTTTATTGGCTTCCTCATATCTGTCCTTCCGTCTGTCTGCATGTAACAACACGGCTCCCACTGGACGTGTTTTAATGGGATTTTGTATTTGACGATTTTTCGAATATATGTTGAAAAACTTGAGGTTTGATCAAAATCTGACAAGAAGAACGGGCGCTTTGCATGAAGACCTACGTACATTTATGTCGCTAAATTCTTTTTAGAATGAGAGACGTTTCATGCAAAGTTGTAGAGAAAATCGAAACACACGTATTATGTTCAGTATTTTTTCCAGAAATCATTCCGTTTATGAGATAACGTGGAAAAATATGGTAGGATCAAACAGGTCACAGAGGGCAATATAATACGGCGCAAAAAAGGTGTAATTTTGAATAAATTAAAAGAGGTGTATAAATACATATAATACTTGTATTATTACAAAAAGCATGTAGTTTGCATGCCGTGTGTCTAATGCAAGAATGCAGACCCACATTCATAATATTTAAAACTTATTGCTTTTCCACGGCAACAATGGATACGTGAACGCGCCTCAGTGTGTTTTACTTTATACGTACATTGCGTCTGTTGTGGGGCTGTGCCACCATATCCTGCGGTAGATTGGTACCAGCCTGCCGCTTTCATCTTCGATGTAGAAGTGTGTGTGTTGGTTCAGACGGATCCACATTCATGCTGTCTGTGTGGTTTAGAGCATGTCTCCTGAAATTTCATTGAGTGTCCCTCTTTTTGTAGTGCACTGAGGACAGCTTCATGGATCAATAATCCATTATGAGCACGGCGAGCGAATTAAATTAAGATAAGAGAGGAAGGGAGAGGATGGATTTTAATGTTCTGACGATCGCACTGCTCTCTCAGCAATGTGTTTTTGAAGGTAAATGCGTATTTTATAGGTACTTCGTAGCTTTTATATGCTTGCTTGTGTATCTGCATTACGCTAGTCTCTCGTAAGTGCTGATCATGGTTTCGAATCCCTTTATCGCATATCAGAATAGTATTTAATGGTACTTCAACGGCATTTATGACTGTACTTACCGATATAAAAATGTAAAAAGTCGTGGTATTTTTGATTCTATACTATTAATAGGCTTATCTCTTAAGGAAAGAGACAACTTTTATGTTGCTTATCCCGTGCATGATTATTTTTCAAATACAACACTTGTCCAATCAACGCACTGTGTTCAATGTCTTTACATTACAACACTTACAATATTTTACGCCTTATTCCTACATGTTTCGATATTGTTGGTTCATCATCAGGGACTAGTTCGACGTTAAAACTTAATTAAAAGTTACTCATACCACTTTTACAGTATAAGTTGCAGAATAAGACATAGTTGGTTGACGTAATATAAACACAGAGATCCACACAAGTAAAAATGCATGTCAACAAACTATTTCTTGTTCTGCAACATATACTGTAAAAGCTGTGTGTGTAACTTTTAATTAACTTTTAACTTCGATTGAGTCCCTGTTGATGGTCCTACAGGCTCGAAACATGTAAGTCTCAAATGTAAAATACTGTTTAAGTTTTGTAATGTAAAGGCATTTTATTCAGTGCATTGGTTGGACAAATACTGTATTTGAAAAGAGACAATTTAAAAATAACGGCAGCATTATACAACGAAATATGTACGTAAAGGTAAAGACCGCCCAGTTACATGCCATTTAATGTACAGAGGGAAATTGGAGGTATGGCTCTACTCATTCACAACCGTGGCGTTGGATGGGGGTCGGTGGTCTGCCCCACGACCCGGCCGCTTTACGCCCGGGGAAGGAGACCCGGTGCTCATTATACAGGAAGCTGGCTGGCTGGGCCTTGGGGCCAGTGAAGACAGGTAAGGAAAATCTCGTTCCCGCTGGGTTTCGAACCCCGAATCTTCCAACCCGTAGCGGGTCACAGTAGCGCCTGCGCTATCGCCGCGGCCGACCTATACAGTATCCGTAGTAACTTTCTCCTCTTCTGCGTAGGTTACTGTCGTCTGAATATTCCCACTGCTTTACGAAAATCGATGCCACTGAAGCCCCGTAAAGTACAGTCCACATCCTTGCTAAGTATTTACACCTGTGGTAAACTTCTGTTACAATTACCGGAAGTTTTGTCTTTGTTACATAAAACTGAAAATTTGTTTTTGTGCTTCGCGCGAATAACTTGTCTGTTTTTCACCGACGGTCTCAATCGCCTTTGAAATCATAAATCATAGTACTTTTTATGTTATTCATTATGTGCATTGATAATGACTAATTTATAAGAATTCCGGTGCCAGCTTTTGCCACACACACACAGACACACATACACACACACGCACAAACACACTCACTCACACACACACACAAACACACACACACACAAAACTGCCCCAAAATTCTTGTTGTCGTAGTTCCATGTTCTCTTTTTTATATGCATCTGTACTACACGGAGCAACGTAGAATTCGTTTTTCAATTCTTCTACGTGATGTACAAAATATCCGGAATTAAGAATTTTTAAATTAGCGAGTTAATGTTTTATACAAGATCATTTGATGTGAACACTCCCTGATGATGATCCCACAGGGATCGAAACATATAGGAGTTCTCAGTGTTTTAATGTCATATAAATGTGTACACACAAGATTGCGCATTTGCTGGTGAATTATTATAAATTATAATAATCTACGCCACGAAGCAGAGTCTTTCTTCAGGAGCTGATAGTTAGTTAGCTACCCCGGAAATTGAATTCGAAGAGTCATTACCATGTGTGTCGGGTGAGCAACTACTAAATGCTTGAGAAAAATTTTGGTTTTTGTAGTTGTAGCTGAGATGTGTACATGAACTCTTAAACTGTCATGATTGTGAAATGAGCAACTCTGTAAGTTATACCCTTGCATTCAGTTGGCACTGAAGGAACATAGCTCAGTGCGAGTATGTAAAAATTCAGTTCGTGCCTCAGAGTAAGCACACTTGCATCCCCATTACAGTATCTAACCTTTTAATGCTGTTTAGGGAAATAATCGCGATTTATTGTAAGAACCGTAAAGAGCATATAAATACAGGGCGTGATAAAGTGTCGAACTCTTAACCTTTTAAAGCCTAGCGGTAACTTTACATACCACCAGGTTTAACATTAAAAAATTCTACGTGGTGCCCACATTGCGTTTATGTGTTTTGTACGGATCTCAGAACAAACAGCAACTTTTGCCTTATAAAACATTAAGAGACTGGTTTTTATAACCGAAGTGGAGAGTGTTTACAGCGCGGTACGCACGGAGTCCTTATATAAAACAGATATGCTTCGTCTTTAAAGGGTTAATATTGCAGCAGTTAGTACGCTGACTGTATTGCGTGACTATACTACTTCTGTTACTGAAAGGGTTTGACATATCTCTGTGTGCATGTGCTTCACATGAAGTCGGCACAAAACCTGAACATCAGTGGCGGCAGATAGAAAATGTGATTACGTTCTTGTGTTAAACAGCTGAACATATTTTTACTGACTTTTGTTTGTGGAATTTAAATTCTCACGCGATAGTCTTGCGGTCAGATGTTGTATAAAATATTTTTATGTGGTCTGGAATGCTGTTTTCTCCCCGCTGAAACACGAATTATGTATGAGAAGTCTGTGAAAAAAAATTGTTTGCATATTTTATCCAGAAATTCTTACGGAGATAATAAAATAACCGGTTCCAGCCGTGATGCGGCCCTTCTTCTTGCTTAACGTTCTAATTTGCAGTAATGACGTTTTTGTTACGTTATTCAAACAGAAGGGCCACATTCTAGCTAAGGTACACAAATTGCCGAAGTCAAATTGGCAAGCTGCAGTATATGTAATCAAATCACCATATTCAATCCAACAAAATGCACTGTATTCTTTCCAAATATTTTATATTACAATACCTTGTTGATCAGTCCTATGTGTTTCGATTCCTCATGGGCTCACCATCAGGAATTCGTGTCGAAGTTCTATAATCTAAGTTTTAAGTGTATTTTGTACATTTATGTATTGTAAATATTATGTTTATATTTTAATTAATGTAGTGTTCTCTAACATTAATTTCCAGCATACCAAGATCCATATGTTTCATAACATCATACTTTTTACGGTGAGGAGTTATTAGCACCTCACCCAACCCCCAAGCTGGAGGACCACCCCTTGTCAGCTGTCGGCGACTGCTTATTCAATGTATTTGCGGCTACCTTCCATATGTGGGATGGGGGGGGGCATGGACCGGATTGAGCTGGCTCAGGACAGCGACAGGTGGCGGGCTCTTGTGAATGCGGTAATGAACCTCCGGGTTCCATAAATGCGGGGAATTTCTTGACTAGCCGAGAAACTGTTAGCTTCTCAAGAAGACCTCTCCTCCATATAGTTAATTTGTTAGTTAATTAGTTATACCAAGATCCGTTACACAACACGCCTACATCTTAAATGATCGACTTCTTTTATACATTTTTAATGTGTATATGGATTGCCAGTTCAATTTTTTGAAGTATTACTTTGGTATGAATCCCTGATGATGATCCCATGAGGGATCGAAACATGTAGGATTAACCAGCAAGATATTGTAATATAAAACGTTTGGATGCAATATAGTGCATTTTGTTGGATTGGATATTGTGATTTGATTATCGACGATGCACGTTATGAACAATTCTGCAGTATATGTATAACAAGAATCTCGTGAAGTCAGAAGTTCTGCTACTTTTGAAGTGTCTTGTAGTGTAGCAAACGGATTTAATTGCCCCCTGATTTTGCTAATTCCTTTGTGGTTTAGAAAATTAGCATGCATGAAGATACCTTGAATATCTTAATCCCCACTTGCTGATACAACTTGATATTGGAAATCTCTTCGCTTTGGAATTGTTTGTGTCTGTGTAACGCCTCCTAGGACATAACTGTTTCTAAACTTTGTAGTAATTGCGTGGAAATGTGCAATATGCTAATTTTCCTGCTGGAGTAGCCGGTTCGAATTCCATTAACAAGCACTAATTATCATATGGAAGCCTGGTAGTTGACTTCCCGCAAAACAGTTTCACACAAGCTGTACGTGCTCCGTTTGTTTCCCCAGCTGAGAACTTGCGGAGGGATGCAGACTAATTCACTTCCGGTTGGGATAGTTACAAGCTGAGTTAATCCTGTACCGTAGTTTTCGAAGTGAAGTGGATTTGGAGTTAGTAGGCTCACGCTCTTTCCTCGTATCCTCATGGTCCAGTACTGACCGCGGAATTTCATAAAGCGAAGGTTATGCACCATGACCAAGCAAAGGGCCTCTCTTAACACAATCTCGGTTAACGCTTGTACAGTGTACCTAGTATAGACGCAATGCGTTTGTGGTGAACTTAGAATCCAGGTAGGTAAGGAGTGAGCGGTAGATTTGTTTCTTGGTTAATTTTATCGCCGTTTTAGAAACCAGCAGTGCGAATGAAGCACGAAATGATGATTATTGCATTTTGGGACGTGACATTTTGTGTACAGTTTGAAAGACGTACCAAAATTTTGGAAGGACGCTGGAACGAACCCGTCAGGCTGCACAGTGTCTTATCTCAGAAGAGAGTATTCCTCACAACCCTAGCTGTAGGAGCTTCAGATTTTACACAACACAGTGTTTAAGGAACTGTGACATGAAAGGGTCATGACTTTTACCGTGAGTTGTTTAATAGGTCTAATAGTTCTAGACCTGAGAAGCAGAAGGGTGTAAGTCCAATTTTATCAAATTTCAGATAATAAGTAATTTTCCTTAGACAAGTAGGTGACTGTTTAATTCTTTGTTCAGTTACATTGCGACAGTATTTGGACTTACACGCATCTGCATGAGAAATAACTTGAAATTGTAAAAAAAAATTATATATTTCAAATATGATAAAACTGGACTTAAACACTCCTGCTTCTCAGGTCCAGAATTGTAGAACGCAGTTGCAGTCAGCATCACATCATTAAGACGTATGGCGGTGGAGCGAAATTTTTGTTTTTCGCATTCTTAAACTCGTCACTTGATTGGTCATTTCACGGTCCAAACACTGCCCCCCACACCCTCCCACGGGACAGGACCGAAGAGAGAGTCTTCTGAGATCGGAACATTTGGAGAGGAGGCTGTGTGGGCCCACAGTGGGCTAGCATTGGCAACCTATTTTGTCGCATATTGTTACCTTTAAGTGACTGGTGTCTTAACATAAGGAATCGAACACCCATATTTTCGCAAATTAAAATTAGGCTTAATTTTATTCCTGCGTACAAATCTGTATGTCGGTCACACACATACACTTGTTGTATATCCGTATATTGAAAGAAGGTGTCTTTCTGTCTGTCTGTCTGTCGGAGCCATAACTTATCAAAAATTGAAAATTTGGCGGTAATTTCCGGATGAGTGTGACACGTACCGTGCCAAACGTGATTGAAATCTGTTCACAGATTTGGGGTCTGACGACGAGATTACCATCGCATGGAATCATTGCGAAATTTATGTTGAAAGGCGTCAGACTAAGAAAGGAAGAAAAAAAGAAAGAAGAAGTAAAGGATTTCAGCACCATAATTACTGCTGTATACCTGCCATCATGACCTTACTGGTGGTTACCCTGATTATCGAGGCGGGAGGTTTTGCCGAAACGTCAGTACACTGCTACCAGATTGTATGTCGTTGCATCCCCAAGACAGAGCAATCTTCATAACTTCAAATCTCGCTTCGAAACTGGTACTTAAAATATGTAACGAAACTGGCCCACAATGGAAGTTCATTGCTGCGCGTGTAATGTAATGCCTACGCTGTAGTGACCTGTGTGACCCTGGGCCTGTGCAGACAATAAATTTACATAAGGCCGGCGCAAAATAGTAAGAAACATATGCAGAAAGTATGTGTACTCAAAGGACTGCACCTTTCCTATTTTGTTTTGCCTTTTGCCTGCTGAATTGATAGAGGATGGCTAACACAATTGCTTGTGTCAGGCCAGATATGCTGTGCTGGCAGCGAGGCTTTGCGTATGGCGATAGATCGGAATCTGCGGCCCGTTATTTCAGACTTGCGGCTCTTGGTAGGGATTTTGGACGTGCGCCATCCGAGGGATATATATAATATATATATATATATATATATATATGGTGCGTGGTGTAAATACATATATAGTACCAAGAGCATGCGTTTATTGATTCCTTTATCCAGTGCTAACCAGGGGAGCAGAACGGTTGGCTATATGTCGTGGAACTCTTGGTCCACTCTAGAAGAACACATCTTGTCGTCTGCGCTATTTACTACAGCTGTTTCCAACACCTCGTCTGTATTTACAACTGTGGCTGCATTTTAACATAACTCAGCTTCCCCTTAACAAGTTTTCTTACGTTTTGAACTTCCCATTTGCCCTGTTATTCGATCACCAAGGAGTCGTAACCAAAATGTATATTTCGGTTTATGATGGACGAAATGGAAGGGAAAAATTCCCTTTGAATCAGCAGTAGACTATATATTCATACTGATTGCCATCTCCAGATGTTACCACCTTTCCAGTTTTCACCCTGCTTGTTTTTATAGCTTGTTTCACACTCATGGTGTGATGTTTATGAAGGTTATAGGGCGAATATTTAGACATGTCGTTTACATTTCCGGCTTCTGTGACTGGCGTGGGATTGAAACGGAAAGCTCTGACGGGGAGGGTATGGAAGCCTGATTCCCTCTACTTCCTCCATCTAAACCGAAATATCTGCGTAACATCTGAGTAGACCTGTGTAACTTCGTGACAGAATCTCCTCCGCTTATATACTGTCAGTACCAGGAAGTTGTTACACACAACAATAAAAAGCCGAAGGAGTTCAAATGAATAAGGGGCAGTATTGAGATTTGAGGCTTTCATAGCGGTGAATACCCAAAATATAGGTATGGAGTATGGAGTATGACACACGTAGTCTGGTGAGTAGTTGCCAGTATTTTGGGGGAAAGTGCTGCCTACATCTTCAGGGTAGAAGAGAGAGGCTAGGCTGAAGATGGAGGAAATAGGTTCCTTTCTGCCAAAGTACACGGTGTCATATTCCAAAAGGATTTAAACAACGTGTGTGTGTGTGTGTGTGTGTGTGTGTGTGTGTATGCATGTATGTAGTGTACGTGTGTGCGCGCGCGTGTGTGTACGTATGTATGTATGTATGTACGTATGTATGTATGTATGTATGTATGTATGTATGTATGTATGTGTGTGTGTATGTAATGTATGTATATACGTACGTATGTATGTACGTACGTATGTATGTATGTATGTATGTATGTATGTATGTATGTATGTATGTATGTATGTATGTATGTATGTATGTATGTATGTACGTATGTATGTACGTATGTATGTACGTACGTATGTACGTACGTATGTATGTATGTAATGTATGTATGTACGTACGTACGTACGTATGTATGTATGTATGTGTGTATGTAATGTATGTATGTATGTATGTATGTATGTATGTATGTGTGTATGTAATGTATGTATGTACGTACGTACGTACGTACGTATGTATGTATGTATGTATGTATGTATGTATGTATGTATGTATGTATGTACGTATGTATGTACGTATGTATGTACGTACGTATGTATGTATGTATGAATGTATGTATGTATGTATGTATGTATGTATGTATGTATGTACGTACGTACGTACGGACGTACTTGTATGTATTTATGTATAAGTACGTCGCTTAGATGGAGCTGCATTGTCGTTCTGTGACTGACAAGAGCATCTAAAACTACGACTGCCAAAGCTCAGCAAGATTTCTTTTCTGTGGCTCAACAGCCCAACTCGGGCCTAGGCCTCGTGATAGTTCCTGAGGTTTCTGGATCACAGACAGACCGACAGACAGACAGACACAGACAGACGGACGGACAGACAGACAGGCAGACAGACAGACGGACAGACAGACAAAAGACAGACGGACAGACAGACACCCGATAGGACTCTAATGACGGTTAGTGGCCGCTACCTACATAGCACGCAACAAACACAAGAGATGAGCGTTCATGCACTCAGCAGGATTCGTACCCGCGATCCCAGCCACCGAGTTGCTGCAGACCTACGC
Organism: Coptotermes formosanus; assembly: GCA_013340265.1. NCBI lineage: Eukaryota > Metazoa > Arthropoda > Insecta > Blattodea > Rhinotermitidae > Coptotermes > Coptotermes formosanus. The sequence goes on along the minus strand of BLKM01000736.1, from coordinate 298,345 downwards.
CTTAGACAGCTCGGCCACCGGGATGGACTTCTCACTGAGAATAATTCCCGTACTTTCGTCATTTAAAGATTCGGCTACGTTCTTTACCTTCTTTTGCCTTTAGGCAGTGTTTTTTTTTCTTTGTGGAATATTCACACTTTTCGCGTGCTACTTCTTTCCTGAATTTGTGTAAACTGTTCTTTAACGTAAAGTCTTCAATTGGTCGTCCTGGCCAGAACAGACAGTTCCTTAAGAGATTTTTTTGTGACAGTTCATTTGTCGGAATCGTTGATACCGACCTACTGGACTACGCGATGTGGATCTTCACGGCCATGAAAACCTTAAATTTCATGCTAAGTACAGTATTTCCTCCCCGTGTGCCATGATTTCGACCTGCCGCATACTGTTTTTGAGCCTTTCCCCTTACTGACTGAAAATCGGGCCGGAAATATTTTTCACTTCTCTCATGTTCGTGTTTAATGCGAAGTGGTTTGCATTTTTTAACTCCTGTTGCTGTCTTCGTTCTGACCTTTCCATGTTAAATTCACTGCTCTAGTGTTAATTATGTTGGAGCTTGGGCTTTAACACAGGGGCAAACATATTCTCCAAAAATCTCGTATCTGCCTGAAAATTCTGGGCGCCAGAAGTGTAATATGGAGCCACAAGCATTAGGCGCCACAATACAAAACACAGTCTCCCGGGTCACCCGGAATGCAGGATTTGTACACCCCTCTTGTAACGGGACAGTGGAAGTATGTTATGGACACTTTTCTGAGAATCATTTGACAGCGCGTTGTGCGTGGACATTGGGGTTTAATATGAGTAAGATCACTTTCACGCTGTTACCTTAGCAAGTAGAGCAGACACTTCCTTACAAACTGTCTTCAGGTTTTGCCACTAACGTTTTGTACATAGTTCTCATCTGTCCCGCGCCTTCTAGGCTACATGTCTCGTTGTCCATGATTTGAACGTCCAAAAGGCGTTTGGTGAGGAATACAAATTGTTAATTCTACAGTATTTAATATGATTTCTCCTCCCTCTGTGAAGATGGCCTATAGGGGCCGAAACATGTAGGAAGAGTATAAGAAACAACAAATAGGCTAGTTAGTTATGGTTGTATGTCCAGTTAGTTGGATAACCAATCTATTGCACGGACTATGGATTACTTTAAAGTTAGAAGTTATGAAGGTTTTCATTATGTAGTTTATTGTTATTTCTTGTGTTATAGGTCTGTGTTTTCAGCTCTTTGTTCTCGTACGCATGCAGTGACTGACACGGATTTAGTGACGTTATTGTATGGAAATGCTATGAATTTCACTTTCGTCGATGGATATCAGATAAGGGGGCATCGCGTTTTAGTTGTTGGTGAATACATAGTATTTATCTGACAGTTAGTACCGGTTGATATAATTGCTCTAAGATTGCATAATTATCCAAGGCAAGTTTTGCAGAATTAATTTTTTGGGCAAAATATCTGATGTCAGATTTCATTCTGTAATAACGATGAAGTAGGAACTACCTCTTGTGATGTTGTGGGTTATGACACCGCGCAGTCTGGTAGGTGGATATCACTGTTTCTGGATGCCATGAAGACGGAGTTTGGTGTCAGTAATATTAACCGTTTAAAACCTAGCGGTAACTTTACATACCACCAGGTTTAACGTTAAAAAATTCTACGTGGTGCCCACATTGCGTTTATGTGTTTTGTACGGATCTCAGAACAAACAGCAACTTTTGCCTTATAAAACATTAAGAGATAGGTTTTTATAACCGAAGTGGAGAGTGTTTACAGCGCGGTACGCACTGAGTCCTTATATAAAACAGATACGCGTCGTCTTTAAAGGGTTAATGAATATGGTGTGCTTTGATGCTGTCGGGAAACCAAAGTAGTCGCAGGGAAACCTCTCCCAGTGCCGCTTCGTTCCCCACAAATTTCACGTTGGCTGACCCGCAGCTCCGCAGTTATAGGCCGGCGGCTAAACTCCTGAGTCATGTTACGGCCCCTTGAAGATGAAGGCCGTATGTCATTCCGTAACTTTGGTGTCGTCCAGCAGACCACAGTAACAGTTTTCCTCTCCTTGAAGACCTGAACATGTTACACAGGCACTACATGGTTTGCAGAATAGCAGTCAGTGAAATTTCCATTTCAAATGCAATCTTTTGAATGATCTTGTGTTTGTGTCTAGTCCCATATTTTAATAAATACCGGTCTGCACAAAGTCTACATGCTAATATTTCCGAGAGCCGTTGTAGTGCACATGCATCAAAGTCAAAGAAGCTGCAGACAGAATAGAGTTCAAACGATTCGTGGTCTTTGAAGTCTTTCTTTTAAGTTTGTTATCACAACATGGTTTAACTCCATATACTGTATGAAGTTTATAAATGCATGTCTGAAGATTAGTCTGTAGCTGATTAACAGTGTGTTATACACACATAAATACCGTAACATGTGCTGCCCATGTACCATGCATGAACTGTATTTCATTCTGCGCTTTCCACCTCTCAAAGCTGAGTGGTGTATTTTTATTTAAATTGCGAAAAGCCATTATTAGCTTCGTCATGTCTGTTGGTCTGTCCGTCCGCGTGGAACACCTTGGCCCCGACTGGACAGATTTTCCGAAAAAATTTGAGAGTTGAGTATTTTTCGAAAATCTGTCGAGAAAATTCAAGTTTCATTCATACCTTACAAGAATAACGGGTACTTTACATGAAGACGTGTGTGTATTTATGATAGTATCTCGCTGAATTCTTCTTAGAATGAGAAACATTTCAGAAAAAAGTTGTAGAGAAAATCGAATCATACATTTTATGTCCTGTACATTTTTCCCGAAAATCGTGCCGCTTATGAGATAATGTGGGACAATATGGTACAGCCAGACAGGCCACAGATGGCAGTATAATACGGCGCATGCGCTTTGCATGTGGGTTAACTAAGGCTACAGACACACACTCACAATATGTAGACCTAACACTTATTGCTTTCCACGGCAACAATGATTACGCGATCGCGCGTCAATGTTACGTTTATAAGTACATTGCTTGTATTGTTATTTAAGAAGTTCTCCCGTTGCCTTGGAACTTGCAGGATTGATATTGTCACCACAGAAGTCGCCAATACACCCGTCTGGAACGCATTAAACGCAGTTTATAAATCCAAAGGTTATGGCTCTAAGATACTTTTCAATATTCGCTAGTTTGTCTCGTAACGAATTCGATCCACTGTTATGAGCTCGTTGTTTCGTACCTGCACTACTTCTGATTTATGGCTTCTGATAAAGCTGGTTCCACCAGTGTAACGTATTTGTTCACCGCAACAGTCTTCCTTAACCTTTTAAAGCCTAGCGGTAACTTTACATACCACCAGGTGTAACATTAAAAAATTCCACGTGGTGCCCACATTGCGTTTGTGTGTTTTGTACGGATCTCAGAACAAACAGCAACTTTTGCCTTATAAAACAGGAAGAGACTGGTTTTTATAACCGAAGTGGAGAGTGTTTACGGCACGGTACGCACTGATTCCTTATATAAAACAGACACGCTTCGTCTTTAAAGGTTTAAACTTGTCCTGAATGTGCATTTTGGGATAAATTTTTTGAACTCGAAGTCCTGAAAAATTCAGGCTGTTCATAGAAGAACTTAACTTTTAAAATAGTACATTTTAAATCCCTACGCCCTTATATTTGCAGATACTTTTGCATAAAATAACACGCCTATTGAAAATGTGCTGGTGGTGGTGGTGCTGGCAGAAGATATAGTTTTTGTTTACTAAGGGTTCATAGGGCTGGCAGGGTAGGTAGCGAAATAATATGAAGAATGCATGACAGATAGGAACTTCCTGATGAGGTTTTGCTGCTTCTGTTTCATTTAAGTTAATTCATTCACAGGGAATATCGTCACGCATTTCCACTGCTGTGGCACGTGCCTTTAGTATTGTGGTTTTTCCAGAGCGTCTGGTTTTGGTCCGATATGCACTCATATATGGCAAATGTGTCGATCACGTTGGTGTCGGTTTGTATGACATGTAAATCTGCATGTTTCTTCAAATAGGCTGTTGCTTTTACAGGATGTTCTCAGAGGCATTGCTCGTTGTCATTTTTTATTTTTTTGGTAGGACCATGCTTCTTGATGTTTTTGTGTACAATAAGGCTAGGAGTTCAGTTTGACGGTCTTAATAACAAACGGTTCTTATACACTAAAGATTACTGTTAATTAGTACAGATAGCACAAGGCGGTGTCAAAAATCGAAGTTGACGGTCTTAGTGTGACGATGCTACAGAACAGAGGACGTTTATTATGAAAAGTTATTTTAAACATGAAAATGTTGCGCAAGTACAAAGAAATTACTGATAATACCTGCATGCTTGTGATGTTTTTTTTTCAAGAAATTTTATAATGACTTTTTCAGACTTATTTTAACTTTTTCTTGTACAAGTTACACGTTTCATCAGTTCTTACTTTTCGCTTACGTCCACAAACGCATTTGAGATTATTGAAAACAGACACCAGGTTCTTTAGTTTCTTCTACTAAAGTAATTAAACTTTTCCTTAAAGGAGAATTACGAAAGTTAAAATATCGATAATCTACGTGCACTTGCATGGCGCCTCCGCATCTTAAAATATTCCAGAATAAACACTGTCTGTTTTGTAGCTTAGGGCGCTATATACACAACATAAGCTGTCAAACTCAACCAGCAGCGTTACTTTACGCGAGATACGGGAGTGGCGTAGTCGACATAGCGACTAGTCTACGGACTGGACGGTCCGGGGATTTCTCTTCCCGATAACGTTCACACCAGTTCTAGGGTCCCCGAAGTCTGCTACTTAGTGGGTACTCATCTCCGTTTAGTGCTGAGGTTAAGAATGGGTGGAACTATACCGCATCTCCTCCTATATGCCTTCGTGGCGTGGACAGGGAAAGTTTAACCTTTACGAAAATAAATGTACCCAAGATAGGCCAGCCGGTATACTGGCTAGGCTTCCTCTTTATGATCGAGGTACTGGTTTGCGTCTTTCGGGTTAGGGACAAGGGAGGTTCGCTCAGTGTCGCATTAACCCTTTAAAGACGAAGCCTATCTGTTTTATATAAGGACTCAGTGCGTACCGCGCTGTAAACACTCTACACTTCGGTTATAAAAACCAGTCTCTTAATGTTTTATAAGGCGAAAGTTGCTGTTTGTTCTGAGATCCGTACAAAACACATAAACGCAATGTGGCCACCACGCAGAATTTTTTGCTGTTAAACCTGGTGGTGCGTAAAGTTACCGCTAGGCTTTAAAAGGTTAAACGGGTAACGGGGACGCTTTCCTCCGGTTAAAGTGGCCGAGGCTTGAAGCTGGCCACTCTTTTGGATCTAGTGCCGAGGTTAAGAACATTTGCGGTTAAGCCTCCACTTCAAGTGCCTTCATGACAGGAATCTGTTCTCCAGGAAGAGGAAATGAGGGAAATAAAACTGTCATTTGTTAAAGCCCTGTAAATGAAAGCGAAGTAAACATACAGACAGACCAAATTATTTTCTTGCGAACGTGTAAACTTTCGATCACTTGATGTGTACATACATAGACGTCAGAAGAAACGAATGTGCTGCCATCTGTCTCACAATGAACGTTTTACTAACTCATGCCCAACTTCTCAGGGCGTTATGATAAATCGCGAAATGTGTTTATTTATTCATAACTGACTTCGTCCCTTCACCATAAATCGTATAAGGAAGATTCAAAACGGTTCAGTTTTTCTTGACAGCAACAAAGAATTGAAATGGAAATAAAGAACAACTTTTTCATTTTATATTCCAAGAGATTCTTCAATTCACACGACCCGAGAATATTAGCAGAACTACTTCAGAGTTGCTAGCTTTTTAAACTCAGTTTTCACCTAGAGAAACAGTAGGAGCTAAAAGCAAGGTTTTTATTTCAGCGTGCTGTTCTATGTTAGATTTCAGTCTGTTGGCATATTTCTTTTAAAGTTAAATATTTGCATTTCAAGGCAAGAGTGTGTGAAGTGCTTTATATTCTCGCGATGTCTACACAAATACATGTTTTTATGATGGCGTATAGGCAGGATTCCACTTCATTTATTGTGACAGACAGGCAGACTGACTGACTGACTGACTGACTGACTGACTGAAAGACAGAGTGACTGACTAATTCATTCATTCAATGGCGCAGAGTTTCTTTTCACGCCATTTTAACTGCTTAATTTGTAAACTAATTCCCCGAATTTTGTAGAATCTGAGGGTTCATTACCCTTATACAACTACAGAAAGTCCTCAGTTATCCATATTCCGTCTGTAGGATCCATTTTATTGTCATTTTGTCTTCTACGCCTAGTTATGCCAAGTGATCCTTTATCTTCAGATTTCTCGACTAAAATTATATATGCAGTTTTACCACATGTATGCTACGTGTCCCACCTTTTTCATCCCACTCCATTTCATCAGCGTTATAGGCTTAAAATTTAACGAGGAGTCACACACTGTGAAACTATTCATTACTGAGTTTTCTCCTTTCTTGGCACTGTTCTGAAACACTTTTAGTCTGTGATGTTTGTTGAATGGATTTTAATTTATTGCCAGCTTGTAAACAAATTATCACTAGTGTTGTTTAAATATGTCTATTACTACAGGCGCGAGTGACCTTCCTAGTTCTAAGGTTTTTGTCTCATACCCTTGACAGCTTTTCTTTTTGATTGAACTGCTCAATTCGTTTGTCGTCCAAATGTACTGTATGTATTGACCTTTTAAAGCCTAGCGGTAACTTTACATACTACCAGGTTTAACATTAAAAAATTCTGCATGGTGCCCACATTGCGTTTATGTGTTTTGTACGGATCTCAGAACAAACAGCAACTTTTGCCTTATAAAACATTAAGAGAATGGTTTTTATAACCGAAGTGGAGAGTGTTGACAGCGCGGTACGCACTGAGTCCTTATATAAAACAGATACGGTTCTTCTTTAAAGGGTTAAAAATGGACGTAACATACGCGACTGAGGAAACTGGTGAAGCTGAGAGATATATTATCCTTTATTTCAGAAGTAACTTGTCGGTGTGACCGAGGCTTTTGACACCGCTCTAGGTGCGTCTAACATTCTACCGGGATGCACGGTAACGTTTGTCAGGGACGCTCAAGTCACGTTTACTTCGTATTTCTTATTTGAAATAAGTGTATCATACCTCACTCCAAATTATGTGAACTCAGCAACAGCTTCAGCTTCTACGTCTTGTCTCAGTATGAAAGTGTATAGGAAGCTACATTTAGATGAAGATGCGAACCTTAATACATCAGCAGTAATGCTTTAGGTGTTAACTGCTCTCGGCTGAAAGTACTTCGGCAAAGTTTGACATCCAGAACGCGTGTAACGATAGACACCCACGCTGGTGGAGAAAGGTCATCCACGTTTTGTGCGTCTTTTAGGGCAAAACGTGTGTAAAATGAACGCATAATGGGCAGGCACACCTGTTCGTCCGTCCATAGACTTCAGCTCAAAAGTTATTTAACAGGCCGATCGCGGTGGCCGCGCGGTCTAAAGGCATGGGTCTGCGGCTGGTCCCTTGCTGGGATTGCGGGTTCAAATCCCGCCGGGAGCGTGGATGTCTGTCGTGAATATTTTTTTGGCCGGTAGAGGTCTCTGCGACGGGCCGATCCCTCGTCCAGAGGAGTCCTATCATGTGTGTGTGTTTGTCTGTCATTGAGTCTGATCACGTACAACAGTAACCCTCTAGACCTTCAGTGAGTAGGTAGAAGAAATTAGACTATGAAAGAAAGACTTATTTGATATCTTACAGCGAATTTGGTAGCTGTAAAATGGTGTAGACACTTATTATTATTATTATTATTATTATTATTATTATTATTATTATTATTATTATTATTATTATTATTATTATTAGACGGCATGCATGATAAGGAAAAGACTGTAAATTCACTAATACGCTAAAGACTACTGAATTATTTAAAATCGCAATTTACACACCTACGAAATATGCGTAATAATTTCGTCGACTACAGCATTCTTATCTTTTGAAATGCCCCAGTGTTTTCACTGTTCATGTGTTTTGGGGCAGTGTGTGGGTCACGCAGGTACAAAATAAATAAGGGGGCTCCGTTGTGGCGACGAACATATTTGTAGTGCATACTCAAGCGGTTTGCTGCGGCTTTCCGCTGGCCATCGCAAATAAAACAATTGAGTCTGCTGTGTCGTCCACTGTACCTGCATTTATTGTAATACTTCATATTTCCTAATTATTTGAAAATTTGTATTAATGGTGTGTGGCTTTCGTATGGTCACGAAAGTGGCTTATGACCGCACGGATCATTTTATCATAAAGTTTAGTGTATTGTATACGTTCAACATTTATTGCTGGGTCTATCTGAAAAGGGGAATTTTTTTATTTCATGGTAACATATGCAGAAAAGGGGATTGATAAATGGCAAGGCAGGTTCCTTTGAACGCAAAGCGCAACATGCCGACGATAAATTAAATTCCCGGTTACCTAGCGATGTAACTGGGTCGTGGCATGGAAACATGTAGTTTGCTAAGTTTCGTACAACGCCATTGAAAACTGGCCCTTTGAAATCTTTTATTTTGTATCTTAATCGTTCGCCGGGTTATTTCTTTCGGTTTTACCATCTTTTACTTTATATACGTCCCTCCTTTCTTCTTTTCAGTCATCCCTTTCGTAGCATTATCTTCGTCCCCCTTTTCTCGATTAAAACGGTAAATTTAAATTTTCCTTTGCGGTGAAGGGCCCCGCAGCAGACGCCACGGACGCACTGCAGCCTTGAGGCTTCTTGTGCTACCCTGTGATAAAGATGATTAGGTTCTTTTTAGTTTTTCCAAGCAATGAAGCACCGGCGGAATGAAATTGACAGGGGAGTTCCGAAGTACGCGGGGGGGGGGGGGGGGGAGCGTGTCGTAATGCAACTTTGTCCACCACAAATCCCATATAGACTCACTCGTGATCGAACCCGGTCCTCCGCGGTGAGTCATGGAACGGCTATAAATTTAAATCTTTATTCTTCAGGTTGCACAGTTTCGAATACAGTGCTGTCACCTATGTGAGTGAGGAAGCACTGCTTCTTTCCTTTGCAAAGACCTAGGAAAACGCGACTTGAACACGTAGTATCAGACACCATATAATGCTTTTGTTTTGATATTTTATGAGGTGTGGTTGTGAGTTGTCTGGAATTATTTTATTGCAGAGATTACTGTGTACTTCCGTTGTAATGAGAATGTTCACCTTGAACGGAATATCTGGCGAAGCTGACACTGCAGGAAGCACTTGTGGAACTGCTCTTTAGTAATAAGCTTTGGAACTGACATCATTATGTCTCTGAACGTGTTCCATGTCTTGAAAACTTTGCCTCTTCATTGCGGATTTTAATTTTGGGAAGATCCAAAAGTCATTGGGAGAAAAACCAGACGAAGAAAAGGGACGGTCCAGACCAGCCATAGATCTTGCCGTAAACTGCATGACAAGAGAGCGTGCCGTGAGCTGGTGTGTTGTCTTAGTGCAGGAAACAATTTTTCGGCCAAGTTCGGTCTTTTTGTACGCACAGTTTCCCTTAACCTTCCATTATTTCTACGTAATAAGCCTGGTTAACTGATTGGCCTTCTCGCAAATAATATTGCGCATTTTTTAATCATTTTTGTCGAATCTGTGCGTTTTGGAGTCCGTTTCTTTCAGCACATTCCACGTTCTTTTAATCTTTTTTGAGCTGTTTATGCCACACGAAGACACTTTCTGTATAGCTACTGTGCCTCGGAGTTAGTTGTACGCGTTCTAGTTGCTCCCTTTCCTAATTTCACGCAAAACTTAATGTTAATTCCCTGCTCTAAACTCCGATTACTTTTTTCGACGATAGATGCGAACAGACTCCTTTCATTTTTGCCACATCTTGGCCACATCTGACGCTACAGTGTTGAAACTGCAGCCTTTGCAAGCTGAAACATGAATAGACGTGGTTTTGACAATGTGAAGTATAATGTAACTCCATAAGCTATGCGATACAATCATTCCGCGAATTTTACAGGTTATTTCTTACGTGCGTACAAGTTATAGATGGTCTGGCTGGCGTACATCCTGGTTATGGGGAGAAAAGTGACACCTCTTTTGACGATAATTATAATACAGCGTGTATACTCGCAAATGTTTACACAAAAAATCTACGTAACATTAATGTTTCTGCTCTATATACTTCGTTGTGTTATTGGTTCTTTATGCACCCGCTTATTATGCGCCCGTGTCTCCCATTTTACTCCTACGTTAGACTTCTAAATCCCCAACTTTCATTTACTTCGTACTTTGATATTCGCTTCGTACCCTCAGAAGAACTGTGTCTCCATAGAAGACCAACCGGTAACTAACCATTATCGAAACAGTCGTTTATTCAGAGAACCGTGCGATACGTGTGTAACAAGACTGTAAATACCTGTGTAGGGAAAACGAAGATTTTTTTAAAATGTTTAAATAGGCGGCGTACGTTCTGAATACAGTCTTCCAAAGTGTTAGAGAACGTAATTACTTTGCTTGCTACACTGTGTCATGGTCCGGGGCTTATAAACAGTCAAACAGAAATTGACAGAGATGTAGGGAAGAGACATGGTAACCTCGTAACAAGCTTGTAGCAGGGCCGTTAACCGTGACATCCCGTAAGTTACTTTTATAACGAGAATTCCACATTGTTGCAGCAGACATTTGCATACCAAATCAGCATGATTGGTAAATCTCTCCTCTGTTAGTAGCTACACCCGTGGAATTTATCCGTGTTATGTATTACAGAGGTTGGAATGTTTGTAATAAATACCAGAGTCAACTAAAACAGTAGTCGTTTTGAGATTCCGGGCGACAGCATATCCGTTGTAACCTGAATCGATATTTGTAATAAGCACTGATAATTTAATAATAATAATAAATTGACACTGCACATGTACTTCGGAAAGTGCTATTTTATAAGTACAAAACGTTTTTCGTGGTAAATAGCATTAAATGTACAATACATTGCAACCACAGAATAGGTGCAACGTTATATACTCTCGAAACGGTTTGATTCACGTACATAATTGTAAATACCCTGCATGTGGTAGCTAACAATAATAATAAAGTGCCAGTAGTTCTGTCGGCAACTGATGTAGTGCCGATAATTCTGCACGAGAATTTGAAAATCCGAAACCTGAGATGTGGCACCTCCATCAATATCCAATTGCAGTAGTGTTTGAATCATTCCTGAATGATTCCAGGTTTCAGTGTCATATAATAAATTGTGATAACTTAAACGTGTTGTTATACATTAATTGGTGTAACACCCCACGGACAAGAAATATATTATTAATATATATATTATATGATAATTTATCTGTGTCTTTCCACTTTATAGGGGTTTTGCCCCAGTACTTTATTGGTTTTGTTTTGTCCGTTTAGTGTTTTGTTTTTGTGTATTTGTACTGTTTTGTGTTGTATTTGTGCTCTTGTGCTGGCTTTGTAATTGACACTTGTGCTGTTAAGCCTGCACATTAATAAAAACTATTGAATTGAATTGAATTGAATTATTATTATAGCAATAACTCAATTCTTCTTTTTTACTTACTGACTAAACAGCATAATGAAAATACTAAAACCGGCACGACAGCACTAATATAACACACAAACATGCCGAAGAGAAATAACAAAAGAAAACAACAACAATAATAATAATAACAGTACTTGTAACTGTAACAAATTGATGCTGATTATACAAGCTTGGACATTATGTTAAGAGTGCGTAATTGTGGAATGAAATAAATTATATAGTATCACAACGTGATGTACAAAATGTGTAAAAGTTATGGAATTAAAGTATTTCTTTGATCGCTTTGGAGTGCAGTTAATTAGTAAGACGGCATTCACATTACCAAATGAAGTAATGAATCATCTGGTGTATTCGTCAGTTCAAGTTACTGAAAAGACACGTTTTAGAAGTCTAATAAAAGTTAACGTAAACGTACACTAGAGGTTGATACTGGAAGGAACTTGCAGAAAGTTAAGAAATAGACGCACATGCGTACATGTTAATATAAGATTTTTATTGAAATTCAATCTGTTTTGTTTTTGCCATCTAACACAGCTATGTGTGTACGTAAACATGATTCTGAGATTCGCGCGCGCGCGCGCGCGCGTGTGTGTGTGTGTGTGTGTGTGTGTGTGTGTGGAGTGACAGCTGTGGGCGTCCAAAATGGTCTTCAGCCGAAACGTGTAACTGTTGTATGAATGTATATATGCAATTGTGAATGGTTGTATTCTGGCTCTATAAAATTGATGCAATATATGAGTTCAAATAATACAACGGCTTGTTACGCTTCAGACTAAATTTTATAGAAAAACTCTTTTATATGTAGGTGTACTGGTTGGGGATGAGGTCAAGTGGATGGAGCTGATAATTATCAGAGGTAATGGGCTGTATTGCACACGATGATGGTTAACTGGACGTATCACATTATATTAGAAAAGATATACGTATCTTAGGTATAAGAAAAACAACAATAATGATGATGATGATGATGATGATAATAATAATAATAATAATAATGGTATGAACATGTAACAAAATCCATAGAAAGAAGTCAAGTGGGCAAGGTAATCATATTATGGAATCAACAAGTGCAAACCGACAGAACCATCTCCAACAATAAACCAGACATCATAATCCGGGACAATGAAAAGGACCATGTATGCTAATTGACGTAGCAATTCCGCGAGACAGAAATGTGATAAAGAAAGAAGCCGAGAAGATTCTAAAATATAAAGATCTTATAACAGAAATACAGCGCATGTTGGATGTAAAAACAAACGTGACGCCAGTTATAACAGGGACAACTGGAACCATTTCAAAATCCTTCAGAAAATACTTGAGCAGCAAACCAGGAAAGCACGATAACAAGGAAGTACAGAAAACAGCTATATTGAGCACAGCACACGTACTGCGGAAAGTGCTAATGTAGAAGCACAATACAGTTTAGTATTGAAGACAGTGTTATATGCACCGTTAGCAGTACGCGCAGAATAGTGCGGCACTTTATACCCTAGAAACATGGTTTGTTTCAGGTATATAAGTGTGAATACCCTGCATAAAGGAGATGATGATGATGATGATGATGATAATAATAATAGGTTGACACAAGTTTAGAGCAATGAAAATAGTTCAGGGGAGGGCTTACGTAAGAGGATTTAAATTGTTGCTCACTATAAAGAAGGGGGTGAGCCTTCGATGAAGCTGGAAGAGGTTTACATCATAGTATGCGTGTAGTGGAACGCAAAAAGGAGATATATAGGGTCAAGTAATGTATGGCTGTCTCAGTTGAACTTCCTTGTGTGTTACTAGCAAAAGGGAGAAGTAATTGTGAAATACACACTACAAAATTTGCACATGACTTCTGGAACAACAAATGGAACAGTTTGCAAAAAAAAAAGGACGAAAAACAACAGACGTGAAAGTGTAGTGGCCTGCGTCACGCGGCCAAGTGTTTCTGCCAATGTACGCTTAAAGATTACGGATAATATTTACCAACAGTTATTTTCATGAATTGTCTGACTCATGCCTTGTTTGCTGGAACCTGATGGCAGGAAATGAACATGAGACGCTACGTGTCTCTTCTCTGTAGTGCGTGGAAGTGATAAATCTGCTCTGTCATGAAAACGAGAGAACGGACGGTATTAATGTGCTGCTCGCCAGTAGCGATTAAAGATGATTGTGTGCCCACTGTGTTGATTTGATCAGCAGAGATTCACAGGCATATTAACGGAGCAATTCACGAATTACGGCACACATCCTACCTACAGTATCCCTATGGCTTAGCGCTCGAATTAGGTGGATGCTAATTGAAGCGGAGTTCACACGGGTGCGTTTGGAGTTTGGAATTGTGTGTGGGAATTATAGGCTTAAACTCCGTAGTGAAAACACTGTTGGCCGAAAGCAGTGAGAAATCACTGTAGACCCAAGAAGAGAAGAAGACGTGAAGCTGGAAACATCTGCGTGTATTCCACAAAGGAAGACAATCACGAATAAGAGGCATTGAGTTCTTAACCCTTTAAAGACGAAGCGTATCTGTTTTAGATAAGGACTCAGTGCGTACCGCGCTGTAAACACTCTCCACTTCGGTTATGAAAACCAGTCTCTTAATGTTTTATAAGGCAAAAGTTGCTGTTTGTGCTGAGATCCGTACAAAACACATAAACGCAATGTGGGCACCACGTAGAATTTTTTAATGTTAAACCTGGTGGTACGTAAAGTTACCGCTAGGCTTTAAAAGGTTAATATCAAAATGCGCGGCTTCGTATGTTTACGTATAACATAAGACAACGTATTATGCGCGATTTCAGGCTTCCGCCGCGATGTAGATGAGATCTGCGCTCTTCTGGGATGTTACGCAGTGTGGAGTGGTTATTCTGTGCCGCCAACATATCGGTCTCATCTTCAAGGGTCAAGAAGTCCAAGAAACAGAGACTTGGATTTGAATTTTTGACCCTTGAAGATGGAACGGGTGCGTTGTCCCGAAACTTCGGTGCAGAATTCTATTCTACGCTGCGTAACGTCCCAGAAGAGCACAGATCTCAGTGTATTATGCAATTGTCCTTCTCAGTTTTGGACCACATGAAGTGTCTATGTTGTTATTATTGTTATCATTCCCATTACCATGATCACCACTTTTACTGCCAGTTTTATACTGCTACTGCTTGTATAATATGCGTGGTAGTGGTGGTGGTGGAGGTGGTGGTGGTGGTGGTGGTGGTGGTGGTGGTGGTGGTGGTGGTGGTGGTGGAGGTGGTAGTGGTGGTGGTGGTTGAGGTGGTGGTGGTGGTGGTGGTGGTGGTGGTGGTGGTGGTGGAGGGGGTGGTGGTGGTAATAGTAGCAGCAGCCGATCATAATGACCTCACATCTTCGAGAGACGCGCACGGTTTTGGCTTGGACACTGGACTTTTGAAGTACTGCTCGAACGCGAAATGTGTTATTTGTCTGTATACATTTTGTTGTCCCCGGTAGGTACGGGCTGTCGGTGGACCGAGTTAACTTCCAAGATGTTGTACGAAATTCTTTAAGAAATTTAGTTTGTAAATATTTATTCACGAATCGAAGCAGGCAATGTTAGTTTGTTTGTGGTTTGTGTAATGACGCACTTAGTGGCTCACGCTGTATGGCATTGAATGCTGGATTTCTTAATTAATGAATAATTCGAAAGGACGCGGAAGGAAGCGGTCGTGGCCTAATTTTAGATAATATCCGTGAGTTTGTCTCATGTGCCTTAGTGAAATTACGGGAGACCTCAGTCAGGGTAGCCGGCATCGGGATTTAAACACTTGACCTTCCGTACACGAAGCAGGAGTGCTATCTGCTTGTCCGCAGTGTTTGGAAGCCGGTATTTTCTTCGAGTATATACTTTATTCAATTCTACACTCAGTCCCAACACGCTGTATAACACACATTTTATTAGCAACTATTTTCGGCCCATAAAAGGGCCATCATCTGGCCATAACAAGAATTTTAAGCTAGAAATTCGTACATTGTAGGTACGAGATTTCCCGTTTCTACATTAGTGAAAACATTGCAAATGTGTATAACAATTAGAAGATATTGTATATATGTAGCCTAAGTAAAATGTCAAAACTCTTTTAATTGTTATATATATTTGCTGTGTAATCACTAGTGTAAAGAGGGAGATATCCTACATACAACTTATGAGTTTCTAGCTTACAGTTTTTGTTGTCACCTGATGATGGTTCGTGTATGAGCCGAAACTAATTGCGAATAAAACGCGTGTTAAACAACTTGTTGTGTCCGATTTGGAACTGAATAAATTATACGTATGATCGACAGGCCAACGAGGATGTCTGCCGTCAAAATTTCTTCGAGACTGGAATCTGGTAGCTTAAAAATGGAAGTCAACAAAAGAGTCAAAGCTACATGTGGCTGTTCGGCAGTGACAGAGTATTATTGAAAATTTCTTGGTTTCACTATTACAAAGGGGGGCCCTATATTTCGTTTCGTGCTTATATTACAGCGTTAACATTTTTCACTTTGTATACACGTGTTGTCTTATGTTAATTTGCATTAAAGGAGAAACAGCCACAAAGCAAGGCATGGGATCACACGCTGGGAGTTGACGTGCTTGTTAGAAACTTTGGTGCTCAATAAATTGATTGTGTATCGTAGCCTGTGTAGGAAGAAATAAATTACGGCAAAGTAAGTGTAATGGAATTCGGTTTTCCCCAGTAATTTACAGAGTGACGGCATAATAAGTAATATCAAATATAAAGCACGAAAGCTGTAACAGTTCCTGGAATTGCCGTTGTATTGGCGTTATTTTCTATTTTTGGTGTTTAATCCTATCATGTGTTGCAGTAAGGAGAATATGAACTACTAACATTTGTTAATACACATACATGAATAGTCTGTCCATTACACATGTATCAGGTGTTATTGACAACTTAGTATAAGGATGAGGTAACACTTCATGAAATAGTAACTGACAAGAGGAGAAAGAGTGCTTATCTGGGATTTCCAACAGAGAAATGCACACAGTGACCTCTGTTCGAACTGGAGTTGCTTTGTCCAAAGTCTGCTTGCTAACCGTAAAATTAATATCACCGTCATTTGTGCGTGTCTTGTCAATCAGGTTTAGTTCAGTGGTCGGAAATCTTTTGGCGGGAAGTTGCCACATTTGAATCTCAGTCGAAGAACCGACTGAATTGACTGACATTTTCGTGGTTTTGTGTAATATTTACCGACTCCGGAATTCAGGTATTGCGTAGTCTATCTTGCGACAGGTTCATAGACCTTTCCAGAGCGAGTTCTCTCCACAGAGCGTGATCTAGTGCTTTGTCTCTCAGATTCCAGGAGTTTCTCTTTTTCTGAGTCACACAGTAGCTGCTTACGTCTTTTTCCTCTTATTCTCTTTTCTTCTGTGTTTCCTTCAATAACGTGTTTTATAAGCCAGTTCGGACGCAAGATGTGACCAATTCAGTCAGCCTTCATTCGTGTCACTATATGCAGAATGCTGTTTTCTTCCTTGAGTGTCTGTAGGACTTGCACTTCAGGTGTCACACGATTGGTCGTTCTCCAGTATCACATTTCAAAATTTTCAATAGGTTTCTGATCTAGTTTCAACTCTAAAATACTGCCATGAATTCCAAAATACTGCCATGAAATAACTCACTGTCGTCACCTTAAATATTCTCCGTGATCTGGGAGTGTTGAAACTTTAAACAGGATCTGTATGAGTCAGACGCTTATTCGACGTGTTAAATTCTTCATTAGCATCTGCTGCGAATGTTCCTTACTAAACGAACTCTATAAAACTGTGGGCTATGGCTTGACTAGTCAGGTTCTGATTTCTAACAGAACTTGTGCATTTTCTGTTATTACCACCCTTAGAACCAGGGCTGTGGAGTCGGAGTCGGAAGGAATTTTTAGGTGGAGTCTGAGTCGGGAAAAAATGTACCGACTCTGACTCCGGCCTCAGTCTAAAGTCTTAACTAGATACTCCAACTCCAGAGCCCTGATAGCTACAGTAACCATTAGCTTTATACTTAAATATAGGTTATAAGTCAAAAAAATAGCCTGATGATTCATGTGGTGGCGATGAAACGTCTTATAGGTTTACCGTTATTAATACATACTGAGCTTTTATGAAGGTGTCGGAGTCGGAGTTTTAAAAATCGAGAAGTCGGAGTCGGAGCTTCTGTGTACCGTCTCCACAGCCCTGCTGACAACCATTCTAGATGTTACTAATTAGCCACGCAGCTGGTAACCAGCGCCTGTACACGGTAGAAGTTACCGCAAAATAAAGCAGCCCACTTATTCCCATCTCATTCCGAACCTAACAGTACGTGGAATTTGTCTACTGCATGATACAGTTTCAGATAATGGTGCTAGGCGTAATAGAATAATTATTTTTAATAACCGGTATGATTTTGTCTGACGTTTTGCCAGGAGAAAATATCCGAAATTATTTTGATTTTTCTTCATGTGTTTTTATTTTTATTCCAAATAACAACCCCAAATCCTGTCGCGTAAGCTTTTGCCTTCGGGATTTGGAACAGTGCGGTGCGGGAGAATTTATTGATATGCTGCCAGCATGAAACATCTAATTTAACTACCGGCACGGAAAGTAAGTGTTGCAGTGCTCAGATTACATGATTATTTCATTGTCATGATGTCATTACAATTTATTAACAGTGGAGTGGCAATATATATTAATGTTACTGTGCCTGTGATTCTGCCTATTCTTTTAGCAGTTGTGAACTTTCAGTGAAGCGCTGGAGTGCGGTCGCTGCGTCCGTCCGTCCATTCTTCAGTGAATGCGACATGAAGGAGCGATAACATAGCTAAAGAGAGCATGACTGGTTCTGATATAATGTGGAGGACATTCGTGAATCAGTACTCCGAGAAGCTGATACCCCTTAACCTTTACGTACCACCAGGTTTAACATTAAAAAATTCTACGTGGTGCCCACATTGCGTTTATGTGTTTTGTACGGATCTCAGAACAAACAGCAACTTTTGCCTTATAAAACATTAAGAGACTGGTTTTTATAACCGAAGTGGAGAGTGTTTGCAGCGCGGTACGCACTGAGTCCTTATATAAAACAGATACGCTTCGTCTTTAAAGGGTTAACTATCATTTACTGACTCATTCATTCACACTGTCATGCGTCGACTCACTCACTCACTCACTCACTCACTCACTCATTCACTCACTCACTCACTCACTCACTCACTCACTCACTCACTCACTCCGCTTGACGCACAAAATCTGTATATAGCCTATATTTTGTAGTAAATTCGGGATATGTTGCACGTTTTCAAAAATTATTGTAAGGCTAACGAGTGTGAATTTGAGAGTTGGAAAGAACACAGTTATAGTGATTAACATATCGTTTATTATCAATGCGTTTTGTCGGAGTTATATTTACTACAGTTGCCCAAAATTTAAATGTAAAGGAATCAAATTCCTGGCCTTGTGTACCACGTTCAGTAGTAGAACGCCACAAAGATGTAAGAGACAGCTTGTGTCATTTGTCACAGGTATAAGATACAACACGAAATTTATTTATTTTATATTTTCTTCCCTTTTATTCGCTCATTAGCTGTCCTTTTGCAGGGGCTACATTGTGTCCCAAACCTAAACGAAACTAATTAGTGCTATAAACCGTTTTACGATTTTTTCCTTCCAATTTGCCGCATCTGTTCCTCACAGCATTCTGCTGGGAGAACCGCGGCATCTTACGCTCAACACCGTTGCAACATTTGCCTCTTTCCGCTTCGACAGATTCCACACCGCAGTTGCGCCTACTGAACATGGCAAACTGATGGATTAAACAAAGTCAGCACTCCCTGTATAACCTAAACCAAAACGTACGTGCACCCATTTTGTATGTAATTACTTTATCCTGGCACATTTGTTTAGAAAAAGAACATAATAGGCTATATAATTTACCAGTGACATTTAAAGGAACCCGCTAAAAGCTTAACGAAATTCACAGAAACACATCCGTCTCTCAAGTAAGCATCAAGGCTAAGTGCTGTTGCGGCGATATCTGTTGTCTTGACTCCACTGGCAGTGCGTTGTGAGTTCCGGCTTTTCTCTGTAACTCTTAATCCATTATTTCTTACCTATAACTACGCTTTATAAAAATGTGAAATTTGATGTAATAATTAGAGATGTTTTGGACAGTCTGAGGTATTGAAACGTTCGCGCGCAATTGCATTATTAAAGGCACATATTTTATATTTGTACAATGTGTGTGTGTGTGTGTGTGTGTGTGTGTGTGTACTTATAAATACGAAACCTGAAGAACATGTTGACAACAGTAGGACAGTCAGTAAAGGTATTTGAATTTTACGTATTTGAATTACCCAATACAAAATTTTCTTCACAACGCTGTGTCGAGACAGTTACATAGGCCAGTTATTATCCATGATCATACTTCACGTAATGGGATGAATAATGAATGGTGGATGGGAAAGAATTCGGAAGGAAGCGTTCATGGCCTAGTTGAATTTCTGTCCCAGCATTACGGTGGACGGACTGAGGAAAACAACCTAAGGCTTCGGTGATAGTCTTTTCCCGGTGAAAATTGAAAAGGGCATCTCTCGAATATAAGTTAGCGATACAGCCTGAGTCCAATCGTTCGTTGGACCTAGTGTGAACAGTGCTGTACCGAACGTGTTAAGTATAAATGGGCTAAAGTTCGATATGAATCGTGTTACTCCATTATACTCATTTAGACATTCTAAATATTTGCATATCTAAAACATCCGCTGTTCTTTCACACTCCTAATCGCCTGATGTGACTGCCGCCCGCTGCCTCATTTTCATCACAATGGCTACCAGCCTCAGCGTGTTGTGGCCATACGTTGAAACCCCACGAGAACTGTAATCCGGGGGTGGCCAACACTTTCGCTCACACTTCAAATACTTTGGTTGATATTTTGGTGCTCCTAGACAGGGCCATCAACCCGTTGCTCGCGGGGTAAAAAAAAAGTATATTTCCCGCGACGCAGTGTTATTTGCCCGCGGAGACATTTGAAATGAGAAAACGTCTTTTAAACCTTTACTTGCCAAAACCGAGATAGAACGCCGAAGTAATTTGAAAACTTTTGAGCTATTTATTCTGTGTACTGAATTTCATCTTCTCTATATGGAGACCAAATATTTCCGAAGTTTCCCGCACCACATAAAACGTTTAGCAGGCCCCTCCCAGACGCAGGCGCATATCTAATACGAGCCTGGAAAAATAGGCTGGGAAATAGCAACCGGAAGAACAGCGAGTGTAGTCGTTGCTATTCGCTATCAACTCCGAGAGCCCGAATCTATCTTGAAAAGTGGTAATCACTAAGCTGATCAAAAGACTCACAGCCTGTTATGGAATCCAAACATTCGTAACCGTTTTCAAAAGACACGCCACTTGAACTTATTTCGTAGCCAGATGGATTCAGCATTTCCCATCCTTTCTGTGCGTAATGCACACTTCCCTCATCACTTGACATTATGCGGCGAAGATTACAAATCATGAAGTCCACATTATGCAATTGTTGTTGTGCCTTCAGTTACTTTCTCCCTCGCGGATCCAGATGTAGTAACTATATTCACGAGCACTGTCTGTTCAGACACTGTCTTTACGAGCATTCTGTGCTCAGACACTGTCTTCACGAACACTCTCTGCCCAGACAGTATCTTCACGAGCATTCTGTGCTCAGACGCTGTCTTCACGAACACTCTGCCCAGACACTATCTTTACGAGCATTCTGTGCTCAGACACTGTCTTCGCGAAGATTCTCTGCCCAGACACTATCTTCACGAGCATTCTGTGCTCAGACGCTGTCTTCACGAACATTCTCTGCCCAGACACTATCTTTACGAGCATTCTGTGCTCAGACACTGTCTTCACGAAGATTCTCTGCCCAGACACTATCTTCACGAGCATTCTGTGCTCAGACACTGTCTTCACGAACACTCTCTGCCCAGACACTATCTTTACGAGCATTCTGTGCTCAGACACTGTCTTCACACGAGCACTGTCTGTTCAGGCACTATCTTTACGAGCATTCTGTGCTCAGACGCTGTCTTCACACGAGCACTGTCTGTTCAGGCACTATCTTTACGAGCATTCTGTGCTCAGACACTGTTATCCTTATGTAACGGTTGGAAGACGAACATGTGTGTAATTTACTTACTGCGGTAATAATTTAATTATTTGTAATCATTACCTAATTATTTCTTTAGGACTTTGGACATTCTTACAGTCGCATTTATGCAGGTTCAAGTCTTCTGGGCTGTGAGCCTTCAATATTCAAATACTTCTTTATTCACTTACAGGGCTTTGACGAAGTTCGGCTAGTATATTTAGGACTTACGGATGTCATCTACTTTAGTATTGCAAAAATACAAAAATACGTGTCCCTTTTCCAGAATGTATATTGCTTCCTTGTATTTTTGGAATATTCGAAGAATACGAAGTCTAAATGCCATTTATTCCAAGTATTGGTGTGCTATGGAGTGTTGTTCCAAAGACGCAAAGAAAAGAGACACTTTGAAGACGGAGGCGTAGGTAGTAGGCTAATGTTAAATTTATTCTTAAAGAAAGAGGTTGACAAAGTTTATTTATCTGGCTCAAAATAAGGGCGAGTAGCGGGCTCTTGTGACGCGGTAGTGAACTTCCGAGATTTATTAAGGAGGGGGATTTATTAAGTAACTGGAAGACTGTTTACCTGCTGAAGGACACAGCTCTATGGAGTCGTTTAGCTTGTTATTTTAATAGTTACCCGTGGTTAGTAACTGACCTACTTCCCCTTCATTTCTCAGCAGTTATTTTGTATGTTTTAAATGTTGCATGTAATTGTGTCCTGAATTCTGGTGGCAAGACTGAACAGTTCTTTGTTTTCTGTACATTTATTTCTAGCCCCACATACGTACCGGGTTCTAATACAGTTTCTTTTTTTGTTTTACATTGTACTCTACTAGCGAATATTTTCTCTGTTTGCTACAAAGAGCAAGAAATTTAAGTTCGATATTCACAGAAGTAAAGTAAATGGAGTGGAAATACTTTCACTTCAAAGCACATCAAATCGAAATATATCTAAATGAGTTTTATATACTCGTACTGTAAAGTCCAGTTTTAAAAGCATTTGGTTCATCGACTGTCCAGCAAATTTTCTTCAGAGTGTTCTTAGTCCGGGTTTCAATTACATTCACTTTCGTATCTTTAGTAATGTTTTAGAAGCGAGGTAGAATAATTCCATGAGCAGTCAGTCTTTAGGTTCGTCATGGTGATGCTACAGCACTCTACATAGCGTAGTGTGTCGGACGTGTCCAGAATCTGTATCCTCTACGCGTATCATTGAGCCTGCTGTAATCTGTCAACGTTGGCACTGTAGTTTGTACATATTAGAAAGAGTTCGTTTTACGTAGTACTGCCAACAGGCCTTTAACACTAAATCGACGGAACTAATTTCTGATATGGAATCTAATATCCGTCAGTGTGGTCCAGAAATTTGGCGCCTTTGTGCAGCGTAAAGGAACATAAAAGTGTTCACAAGTGCCAGTTTGAATCCAGTCCGTATCTTGATATGACATTTCTTTAACACGAATTTCGTTATTACTGTGTCGTCTCTATCTAGGTTAGGCGATCCCAGTGACCGCGCGGTCTAAGGCGTTGGTCTGCGACAGAGCGCTTGCTGGGATCTGGGTTCGAATCCCACCGGCGGCATGTATGTTCGTCTCTTGTGAGTGTTTGTGTTGTCAGGTAGAGGTCTCTGCGACGGGCCGATCCCTCGTCCAGAGGAGTCCTACTGACTGTGGTGTGCGTCTGAGTATGATCAAGTGAAAATAAACAACCTCGACACATACTGTGAGTAGGTAGAAGAGGGAAGGACTACGAAACTATATCTAGGTTAGCGAAGTGATCATTTTCCTTTGGATTTCCAGTCCATGAAATGTTATACGTATTTGCCGTAGCCATAGTGCATGTTACGTGCCCAGTCAATCTCAACCTATTTGTTTTTCTCCTCCCCCCACCCCGATAGTGTTTGATGGAGAGTGAAATTTTGTGGCTGCACGTATATGTAGATTTCTCCAATATGTTTTTCTTTCCTTGTGCATACATTCAAGTATTTTGCTCCACAACCTGTTCTCAAATGTACTCCGTCTGTGTTCTGTCCCTAGGGTAAGAGTTCAAGTTTCTTCCTTTTACACGCAGATAAAATTGCGCCTTCATTCTTCATGTTTTTATGTAGGCTAGGGAAGAGAAGCAGTTTGAAGACTGTATTCCGATATTAACCCTTTAAAGACGAAGCGTATCTGTTTTATATAAGGACCCCGTGCGTACCGCGCTGTAAACACTCTCCACTTCGGTTATAAAAACCAGTCTCTTAATTTTTTATAAGGCAAAAGTTGCTGTTTGTTCTCAGATCCGTACAAAACACATAAACGCAATGTGAGCACCACGTAGAATTTTTTAATGTTAAACCTGGTCGTACGTAAAGTTACCGCTAGGCTTTAAAAGGTTAATGTAGACGAACTGAAGTTCAGGAACAAAATTTCCTCAGAATAATGTTTTGTGGCCGGAATTCGAAACAGAACCCACTCGAAAGCGAGTAAGATCCGGTACTGCTCTTCAGTTAAACAAGAGTCCGGAGATTTTTTAAAACGGAGGATTCACATGTGCTAGAATCTTGTTTTTCTTGGCAGCATTACTGATTGGACACACATGTATGTTATCGTCAGAAGGAGGGACTTCTTCAGGAATACCATCCGCAAATATGGAAGCCTATTAGCGTCTCTTTTAAGGTTAAGATGGGACGATACTGAAAAGCAAATTGAATATAATATGGAGCAAGCGGTACAGAACTGCTGCCAGTATGACTACTGTGTTAATAATTATTGTCACAACCAATGGCATTGCAAAAATTTGAGCATTTTGTGGACATTTGTCATCACACTAGGTCTTACAGGCCTGTGTTTAGAAGTACTTAGAATTTTCCTAACAATAACACACATTCCTTAAAGTGATTTTTCCCGCAGCTCGTTCTTTATGTGACATATTTCCGTTCATTTCAAGTCTTTATTTTATTAACTGCTAAATCAACAGCGTAGCGGCCAGTAACAAAAACAGCAGATACGTACATAACAGTGGCAACTGGACAAGAGGAAAACAAAACATAAAACAATAGTAATAATACACCGTAACTGCTGACCCTGACAATGCTGCTGCTGCTGCTGATGATAATAATACGCCGTAACTGCTGACCCTGACGATGCTGCTGCTGCTGCTGGTGATGATAATAATAAATTTCATTTATTGACGAGCTGATAATAAAGATAATGAAGATAATAATTACAAAATACTATCGTCCCAAGAGTCAGAATCAGTCACGTTATGTACTGTATAATTGGCCCATCATCACGCGGTAGTTATTAACATTGCTGCAGTGGGCCTGCAATCTGAGCTACATGTTTCAGTCTTCAAGAAACTAGTAAATTATAGAATATTCATAGTAAACGTTCTTCTTTTTGTGAGTACGTACATTCTTTTAGTGTTTTTATTTTGTGTAAGCCCATTATCATCATCATCATCATCATCATCATCATCCACTGTCATTTGTCTGTTATTGCTGATGATGTTAATGCATATGAATGAGACGTTCTCCTTACATAATACAGAAGACTCGGTTGTAATGAAGAGTCAAGTCTTCTTGGATGTTAAGCCGTGTCGAATGGTAAATTGTTTCCCGACGTTTCGGAAGAGCGTATTGCATCCATCTTCAGGATGAAGCAGATCAGAATATAGAGGGACACGCTGCTCCGAAACATCGATGACTTTACCAGTCGTCACGGCGTACACATTCTAGAAGACTTTAAATTTAATCAGCACCATTGTGAGAACATCAAATCTCTGACTCTGTTCTGACTCTTACTGAAAGTGCATTACGAAATTGCAACTTGTTTGAACACTTGTAAGTTAGGAGAAGAAACAGAGTATGCTTTTAGCCTAGTCATGATTGTCACACTTCATGTCATGTGTAATGTTGCTGTCAACTGTACGCGTAAATTATAGTAGTGAGTATATTTAAAGGGCTAAATACTAGTTTGAATTAAAGCGCATTGTTCGTAATAGTCTCCTGTGGAAAGAGTTTATTTGTGCCTGTATCAACATACACTCAGTTGATCCGAAATATTTCGTGGTATGGAGCATTCCATTCGTGCCTATATCAGAATGAATCCAAATGATAGTTTGTTCTGTAGAGGAATCCATTCTTGTCTTATAAACATGAATCCAGTTGATATGAAATAACGTGGATTAATAGCATTCCATCCACATCTCTGTCCTATTTACATGAGATATATTGTGTATAATAGCGAAGCAAAAGGGATAAGAGTAATTTATGTAAAACTGTATTCGTTTGTACCGGCGCTAGTTGTACTGTTGTTAACTTCGTTTTATCACCACTGGACCCATGTAATATCCACTTTGCAATTCGAATTTACGTCATGTGATCTCATTATGCATATATATGTTACGTATGCTAATACTGTAATAGACTTCTGTGACAATTCGTGGGCTTGGGGTGACGTATATTGTACTGCTGCACCGTTGTACTGTTTAAATCACTCTGAACAGAACACAGATCAATTAGGTGAAATGAATTTTGGACACGAGATGGAATTTGAACATCAATGTCTAATGTTTATGAGCTGTATACAGGGAAATGTAATTCATTTGAAATAAGAAATCTGCATTCATTATAATTTACAGTACCAAATTGATTGCAGCTTGAATATTCAGAAGGACTTCAGAGAGATTGGTCTGCCCAGGTATCAAAATTTATGTAGACTTATTTGCCACGGTCACAAGAATAGTAAAGAAAGTTTGTGTGTGTTTAGGACCTGACTCCCATTTTTTTTAGTTAGTTTTGTGTGAGATTACGCTATTAGAGCGTATCTCAAAACTGTAAAATTTTTTTGGATGTACCGTTTATTGGATATCCATCGTTATATTTCGTAACAAAATGTTCTGTGTTCTGGAACCAAAGTGTTAGAAGGAATTAACTGGATATCGCAGACTTTGTCGCAGTAGAACTCCACAAAGATTCCTATGGGATACGACTGTAATCGTTGTTATCGATAAGTCCCAGAACCTAGGCAGTTTTCCTAAGATTTGTCGTAATACCATCTTCTCGGTGGTCAGGCTACCGCTTTTGAAGATGTCTTCCCCTAGAAATTCAAAATTTACAACTCTTTACGTATTTGTTTCCTGTACCATCCGGAGTACACGTCGAATCCGTCGTAACAACTTTGAGTCCACCACGTCAGCAATAATGATGTACTTTGTTAAACGTTTTGTTTCTATAACGTTCGTGTAATGAAATTATAGTAGTGCTTATTCCCAGTCACAAGCTACAGACGTACCTGCAGTCGGCTGCCCACTACTGCTTTAGCATATGAGATTGTGTTGTTTAGAATCCTGGCATGATATTTTCCAGTCTCTTTAGCTGTTGTTGTACCGGTATATAACGAAACAGATCGTCAGTAATCGAGTTCGTCCGTTATTGTGGCGTGAGTTCCATATTCAGAGTGATCACCATTTGAACATAAAATCTCGCATGTTTAGAAAAAAAAATGGGAAGGTATTTTATTTACCATAATGGGTGCATTTCCTGATCCTTCAAAATTTGGGAAGCCCTGTCTTAAATACCGTTTATGTGCAGGCAATAGTCGCAGCATATACAAATTAAGTTACTCTTCAAAGGGGAGTGTTCTACGAGATTAGTGGTAGCTTCTAAACTGATCATGTAATTCTATGCGCAGAACGAAGAACTTGTTGCATGGATTTGGCTCATCATGATAACATCCCATATGAAGACACGTTGAATTCCTGACGAAACATGTCTGGAATTAATCTGTAAATGAGTTACAACTATCAGCTCTAAAATATGTCGTCTGTTCGGCGTGGTTATATTAAATTTGTATACCTAAAAAGTGTTTTACGCTTAAGATATTTGCCATTCGTATGAACTGTCAGGACCGTACGTTACAGTTTTATAATGTTACGTAACAAATATATAAAGGGAAACGTGACGTGACGACGATCCAGGGCAGCAGCGCCTTAGAACCGATTTATTTGACATTTTGTCACTTCCTTCACAAGTTTTTGGGTAACACATACAGCGTTTTTGTTTCGCAAACAAATCTAGTGAACATTACTGTCCTAAATGTGAAGTTGGCTTTGCTGTCACTCATGTGTTCTGAATCTTCCAAACACAGATCTGCTGTAACTTTCAGTAACTCTCCATGGGAGCGACAGTTTTTTTTTTTGGTTCTCAAAATAACCAGATGCTCCTCTCCAGCGTCATTAACTATCTGGATTTTTTTTAACCTACATGCGGTGTATTTCGTTGGCTGTAAGAACCAAATATTTTTTAGTAATTTAGATGAATTTTGTGTTTCAAAGGGTGATGATAAAAACGTAGTTTCGTTTAGACTTATGAATGTTTTCAACTGTGATTCCGCGGAATAATTTTCAAGACGTTTGCATGTATCTCAGTCAGACTGTGAAATACACTGCCCACCATGGTTCACTAAAGAGTTTTTTCGGGCACAACACCATGTTTAAATTGTAAAAAATCTCGACATTTGGTGGGAACATGCTATACCCTTCTTCAGGATGGAAATACCGCAAAAATAATGTGGGAGAACTTGTAATTACTATCTTGCTTATAAATGATGGCGAAAAATTCTTGACAATGTATTTTTTTCTACCCGATCTAAAATTGTGATAATCTGTTATATTCATGTACAGACCTTCCGCCAGGTGTTACAGGAAACGGATTCAGGTTAAGAACGAAACAAAGTTGAACAGGAAATTTACCTTCCAACATTTTCTCCTTGAAAATGGGTTCAAAGTGTTCTTTCTTAACTTCTGTAAAGACATCATTTCGATATTGTGCGATGTCCAGAACACTATATTTATTGCAGCCCACCATGGAAGTCTTTAAAGCCCAGTTACGTTGTTGCACATTAACAGAGATTAGTGTTGAGGGCTTGCGACATCGCTGTTACTTTGGACAGCACTGGCACCCTACACAACCAGCTTATTGGTCTGGGTATAAAAAGGAACGAAGGACAAAGTCGTTTATATGCAACAGACAACATTACTAGAACTGTGGTGGGAGATACAATAGAAATGAAAATAGTCCATATTAATTCACCACAAGTCAAGTAGTGTCCCCCTGCGGTTACAATAAATTGACATCGGTTGAACGGGGACGTCGGTCTTCTCTTCATTTAACAGTTTGTTTGAAATGGCCCCGTACTCTTTATATTTAAATTCGACCTATCGTAGGCGATAACTGATAGGAGTGTAATTTAAAGAGGTCTGTATTCCTATTAAGTTGATAACTTGACTCATACGCTGGAGCGTCGAGGTAAAATGCCTTTTGTGACGTTCCAGTCCACGCATACCTCTCCACTCAGGCGTAAACGTGTTTGCATTTGACAGTCCTAGCGCTGCAGCGGGTAAAGTGGCCACAGCGTGAGTGCAAATTCCTCTTGAATTTTTATGGAATGGTCGGAATGAGCAAAGATTGAAAACATGTTGGTCCGTAGATTACATCGTTACAAAACAGGGTGCCTAAAATATTTCATCACACGTTACATGCGTAACGAGCAAAATGTTCAAACAGAAAGCGGGATAGTTACAACTGAAGGAACTTAGAGACGTTCGTCAGTCGTACGTGAAAGTCAAATATCACTGTAACTTACTGTGGCAGATTATACAGAGAGAGATATGCTGTACTTACACAAATTCCGACGCACTGAAATCTGCAGGTGGAAATATTTTATTACAATGAATATGAAATAAATCAGTCTGCTGTTTTCGTTTTTGAGTTGATGCGGTGTTACCTGTATTGTTAGAAAATTACTTTCGTGAGATGTGAAGCAGTGTATTGTGATGTATATTTACGGACATATCCGAAACGTTGGCAAGTGAATTGTAAATAATACGTTGTTGTACGTCAGACGCTGCTGATCAGAGTCATCACATCAGGAACATCGAATGTGTGACGTATTTTTTTATGTGATGTGGTTAAGTAGCAGAGATTACGGCACTAGAAGTTTAACTTATGCAGTAGAAACAACACATAGGTACCGCATATTCCATACATTTGTTCGATCTTTAATGATGAGACCTGTCGCACTTAGTTTTATTAATATCTTCATTTTCCCGACAAAAAGAAAGTTAATTTCATTAGTGCAAATTCAAAAACCTTACTGACACTTTGTTGCAAAACATTCTGAGATTGTATTGATGGGGCTTGAACTCGTGCGTTGCAGCGTACCATTCATTTGGGCCATATCCTCACGATTGCTGTCGCCCAGGGCTCTGGAGTCGATATACAAAAGCTCCGACTCCTCGATTTTTAAAACTTCCAACTCCGACTTCTCGATTTTTAAAACTTCCAACTCCTACTCCTCGATTTTTAAAAGTCCAACACCGACTCCGACTTCTTCATAAAAGCTCAGTATGTATTAATAACGGTGAACCTATAAGACATTGCATCGCCGCCACGTGAATCATCTGGCTACTTTTTTGACTTATAACCTATATTTAAGTATAAGTCTAATGGTTACTGTAGCTATCAGGGCTCTGGATTTGGAGTATCTAGTTAAGATTTTAGACTGAGGTCGGAGCCGGAGTCGGTACATTTTTCCCCGACTCCGACTCCACCTAAAAATCCTTCCGACTCCGACTCCACCTAAAATTCCTTCCGACTCCGACTCCACAGCCCTGCTGTCGCCACTAAAACCTATTTTAAAAGCAGGTGTGTGTGTGTGTGTGTGTGTGTGTGTGTGTGTGTGTGTGTGTTGATTTCAACATCTTCTTCCTTATTACCCTACATATTTTATTAAATTTTCGGCATTCAGGAAGTTACGGATCGGTATCTTTGTCTTACAAGTATAAACGTAAACAGTCCAAGTATCTGATGGAAGCAGAACAATGAGTGCCACATTTGCATATCAGCAGATCCCCATATAGAAACATACGTTCAATCCTTATTGAAATGCTAATATTTTCTTCTTCCTATTGCTGTGAATTGTATTAATGTAAAATGTAAAACTGTTTTTTGAGTCTTGTCATTTGAATATATCGCCTTGTGCAATAAACCTCAGTTGCAGCGGCACGTTTCCTGCAGTTGCATTCCACAGACTCGCAGACTTGTAACATGACTCAGCAGTTAACCGCCATCCAGTATGGCATCGCATGGTGTCGTCCCACTACACCCCGTCACTGACATCAAGCTTAATATTGGCCATTGAAAATGAATTCGAATTTTTAAATTCGCCCCTATAGCAGTTACAATACCGCACCCTATCCGCCCCTTTTCATAGCTAATATTGTGGCTGTTCAGGACAGAGTATTGGTGGTGGTAGTATATGTTATGGCACAAAGCTGGCACTTCCATAGGCATAACAGGCTCGGTGCCATATTCATTTTAAACAGGACGCAAGGCTTCGATTGTTTGAGCTTGGCTAGGGGCTAAGTAGCACATAGCATTGTTCACGTGCAGCACTATACAACTGCATTAGGCTGTATTGCTGTGTGAGAAGACAGAGAGAGTGAATCCGTGCTGGAGGAGACCTTAGTTGGCTTCAGTCGCAAACAAAATGGAATTGGCACTGAACACTTGAAGACGGGTCAAGGATTTAAATATAATTGAGGAGGGACCAGACCCTGAACCTGGAAGGGACGAAAGGAAGACGGTGTGCTAAAGGAAATTTATCCTGGGACTGCATGGGACGGGATACTGCCAAAATGTGTGGAAATGTAAATGTAAGAGACGCTGGATTTGTGTGGAAACGGAACGGATGCGGAAAGGTGGTTTGTGTGTGTGTGTGTGTGTGCGCGCGCGCGCGTAAAAGGAGGCGTTCTGAATGTATTTGGAAGAGGGATCTGTCCTAAATGTATGCGAACAATAAAGAGAAGAGGGAAGAGTTACTGAGAAATTGTGTGCGTGCGTGCGTGCGTGTCTGCGCGCGTCTTCGTAACAGGAAGAGGGTCTGAATCTGTATAGAGATCCTAAATTTGTGTTCGAGGTGAAGATGTTTTGATTGGCTGTAAATATGCGTGCTCAACAAGGGTCCTGAATGTTTACTAAGGTAGGCCTACTTGACACGTGGCAATTTGAGTAGATATTGAATCCGCCTGTAACAGGCATCCAGTGTCTTGAAAGAAGTGAGGCATAATGCTATATTCGTGGGGGGGGGGGGGGGGGGCGGGGCTTAAGGTTCATAGCGGGAGAAACGAAGATTCAAATCTTCGGCAAAAAGACAGACATTTAAGCTGAATAACCGGATTCGAACTCATCAGTCTGTTTGTGTGTGTATAAACATCTCTGACGCCTGTGCGATGCAATAAACTTGGTTATTTTCAACATTGTCCTTTTTGTTGAGGTTTTCAAGCACAACCTTGTGGAAACTGGGGTAGTTTCTGTCATTAGGTGTAAAGGTTCCTTCCTACTCATTTGGGGCCAATACAATGAACTGGGCACAGTCTCTGGGACCCTGACATTGTCCGCCATAGTCGATAAGTATCTCCTAAACGTGTATAAAATTTCGTGGTAGTTGTAATATTAACACCGTGATGTGGTAATGTTAACACCATGATGTGGTAATATTAACACCATGATGTGATAATGTTAACACTATGATGTAATATTAACGCCATGATGTGGTAATGTTAACACTATGATGTGGTAATATTAACACCATGATGTTGTAATGTTAACACTATGACGCTTCAGTTGGACACTGCCCACCGTCTGAACAAAACACAGTGTCCTGGCAATGCGAAGCTTCGGAGCCTGGCCCTGCATCCATCCTCAGGTTAAAAAAATCGATGAAACTTTATTTGGATACATTAAATAAAACTAATCTTTAGCAGCAATGATCGACATTAGTTTTTGTCTTAAGCGAGCCCAACTGAGGCAGCGTCTTTCCTCTGTACTTCCACCTTGTCAGAGGACGGTGACAGGCCCACTTTTCGAAGTGTCGGTTTTCGTACAATGTTGTAGGGTATAACGTAATCAGACAATGGACACAGTCCAGCTGGAGTGCTATAGTAATTACAATATTCCATTGTCATTCAATTTTAGAACTAATGTTTTGAAACTATTTTTACAAGATCGGGCCATGTTTACGGTTTACAGATTTGCCAGTGTTCTGCTGTGGTTCCCCCCCCCCCCCCGCTGTGGTAACCCCCCCTTGTAGTTCTAAAAAAGAATAGTGGGTAGTGATTGTGATAACTGAAGGGATATGTTCGGATAATTCTGAAACTGATTAGAAAGACTCTGTCCCCGCTGTCCGTAATGTTATTGCACTTCTGTCGTATCTTGTACAGACTTAAAAACAGTTCTCCAAACACCACTTACATCCCAGTCCACAATAGTTTCGTTTCGTTTCGCAGTCCTTACGTCTTCTACCCACTCACAGTAGGTGTCGAGGGTTATATTTTTCACTTGATCACACTCAGACACACACCACATTCGGTAGGACTCCTCTGGACGAGGGATCGGCCCGTCGCAGAAACCTCTACCTGACAACATAAACACTGTACAAGAGACAAACATCCATGCCCCCGGTGGGATTCAAACCCACGATCCCAGCAAGCGCTCGGCCGCAGACCTACGCCTTAGACCGCGCGGCCACTGGCATCGGCCCAATCCACAATAGTACAACAAATAGTTATTTTAATTAATACCTGCAAGTGTTTTTGTCCCCAGTCTCACTACATCTTCCTTTAATTGTTTTACAAACTCTGTTTATATGGATTTCTGCTGAGTTCTGCCACTGATACCATAGTTTTGCTCCTCGTATTTTTTTCTTTTACCGTCTTAGCCCATCTCTCTTTCAATGAATTGTTCCGCTGCCACGCATAACAAATTCTTATTCTGTCATGCGCTTCCGTTTTAAGGACCGCAGCCAGTAGCCTACGTCAGAGCCATATGCAGCACGTCTCTCCTTCAGCTGTCTTTTCGTATAATTCCAGTGCAGCCATCTGGTTAGCCACACACCTAGACGTGCTTAACACTTTACTGATATACTTCTGTCAGTTCTTTTTACACCATTCCACTAGATCCCATATCTCAACAAATTACCACGTTCTAGTTTCGCTTAGCATCTCATAGAGGCCTGCATTTTCCAAATTTTCTTCAGTAAGCTTAGAGTATATTTTGTGTCGTTCTTATAAGCATTTTTTAATAGCTATTAGAATATGATTACCTTTTGGTGATATTCTGACTTTTTTATTTATTCTAGCCTCCACTGTTTTCCAGAATAATTTCTAAATTATTTTGTATTGTTTGGTCGTAAGTTGTTGAGACTTATACTGGCGTCAAAGTTGAGTGTTAGAATGAGTACACATAAACAGGTTTGTCTTAACCTTTTGAAGCCTAGCGGTAACTTTACGTACGACCAGGTTTAACATTAAAAAATTCTACGTGGTGCCCACATTGCGTTTATGTGTTTTGTACGGATCTCAGAACAAACAGCAACTTTTGCCTTATAAAACATTAAGAGACTGGTTTTTATAACCGAAGTGGAGAGTGTTTACAGCGCGGTACGCACTGAGCCCTTATATAAAACAGATATGCTTCGTCTTTAAAGGGTTAAGGTAGAGAGTAAAACTTGACGTTGGTTTGTTAAATATAACGTGGCGCAAAAATGTTTACTTTAAGGGTCTATATTAATGATATCCATACCAACAGAGCCCAGTATATATTTCAAAGGTAATATTTCATGAACGCGGTATCTCTTTCAGTGTTAACACCGAGTAATTGTTTCAGAGGCCTTATTCTGGCCTGTGACAGGTGAAAAGAAACCCGGATGCGCACTCGTATTCATAAGTTGTAAAACATTTATTTTATTTTGTCCAATAAGGAAATCTTAGTTTCTATTAAAGCACAGAAAGAGTAAAAGTGCTGTATAGAGTTCGGTACTTATATAGCATCGAATAAAAATAGAAAGATGCCAATGAATTGTGACATGTGAAGTATGTGTAAGGCATCTTTGTTCTTAAAGGCGACACCTTTGGTTCATTTGGCCATTCACACGTGCGGCCATCAGCTGTTTTTATTATCAGTAAAAATTTATTATAAAAGTAAATAAATACAGGCTTAATATAAGAATTTGAGATTGTCGCGGCACTGAAAATTAAGGTCACGTTACTATGAGGTGTGACACTGTCGCTTGATGGATGGATATACGCGTACAACATTTCGGGTCAACTTGCTGACCTAATGTTACGGCAGAATAGAGGCTAGAATAAACAGAGGGCAGCAGGTTCTTTCGAAACGTCGCCTATGTACGGAAACTAAACGGCGGTACGTTTCACAGATCTTAATTTTGACCAGACATCGTATTTTCGTTTCTGTTATTCGACGCCCTTGTTTAGATGCCGCCAGCAAAGTAGCACTATTGGATATTAAAGAACGCAACAAGCAGTCTCCTGCTCGCCCATTTATGGTTTGTGGTACGGAATGGTCTTAGTTTTTTAATTTTGCAGTGGCACTAAGTAAGTATCAAACCAACTAACCGTTTAGATAGATTCTAAAAGGTTTTGACGATGGTGTGTAACATTGTGTGATGATGGTTTTATGGACTTTAGCCATCGTCCGAAGACTAAAATATTAAAGACTAAAAAATTAAAAAACTAAAAATTAAAAAATTAAAATCACGACGTTTCGGAAGCTGGTTCTGCTTCCGTCCTC